>JASEVX010000001.1:44443300-44494444 GCA_031761405.1 Serripes groenlandicus | reverse complement strand
TATTGGCAGTAACGCTGACAGAATCCCATTCTTTTGGATATTCCAGTTCGACGAGAATGGAGATCCTTTTAAAGCAGCCACACTTGATACGAAAAGACGGGTACACCATAACTTTTTATTTGTTCTGATATGAAAATAATATCATCTACAAAATTTAAAAATTTATTCTGACACCGCTTTGTCTGAAAAGCGGGAGTTGTTACTAATTCTAATCGAATTCTACATTTTCAGAAATGATTTTAATAAATCGTTTGCTGCTGTTGTGTCAACTGATAGAAATGTGTTTAAATGCCGATGTACATTTCATTATTATTTCTGTTATATCGCAGCACGTCCTTGTGAATTAATACTTCAACTGATGAGTTGGCTCTGTCGGTGTTCATAACACAGTAATTGCAACCCTAGAAACCAACCAATTTGTGGACTAGGGGCGGTACCCATTTAGTGTTTAATTAGAACATAGTGATCTAGTTTCAGACTCGGCTTGACCGAATTTCGAACATGAATTAGATATTGGAAAATAAATGATCAAAACGCTACGAGTTCAGAAAAATGTGATAGACGGGTATCAACGGGGTCTGTATCTTTCATGTTTAATCTCCATTAGCTGAAAGGTTATGTCATGGCGAATTGTCCTTCGTGCGTACGTTAACTTTAGGCTTTCTACGAATTTCCCTCTTTAACCATTGGGCCAATTGGGATGAAACCTCAAAGGAAGCATCCTCCCAAAGTCCTTAATTTTGTTTTTGGATCCGTACAAAATGCTGGTTTCGATGGCAACCGAAAGAAAAAAACTTAAAAAACGTCTCCTCGCAAACTGGTTGACCGATTTTCAAATATGTTTTAGAAATGTTCCTCGGTTGGCCTCTCATCAGATTCTTTAAACCATGTTAATTCATAAAAAATAACATGGACGCCATCGGGCGGGGCTGTTTTGCCTTATTTGGCTATAGTAAAAGCTATAAAAAGATAATCCTCTCTTAAGTTATCAACACGGTTTTCCAAATACTTTTGTAGAAAGGTTCCTTGGGGGACGCTCTATGAAATTCCTTCAAGCCATGTTGATTGGTGGTTGAATATGACCGCCAGAAGGGGTCAGTTTTGCCTTATATGACTGAAGTGAACATTTATATTAATACTTTTTGGGAATCCTCTTACCAGATCCCTCTAAGTCATGTTAATTGGTCAAAAATGATGGCTTCTAGGGTGCGGGGCTGTTTTTCATTATATATCAATAGTGAATAAATAGATATGAAAGTGGAGTGATACTGGCCCTCATGGGCCTCTTATTTATGTGTTGTGCTGTTATGATATGTTAAAGATTTTTCGTTTTTTTTCGTTTTTCGTTTTTCATTTGTTGACCTTCTCAAATATTCTTCACTGTAGAAGTTAGATGAAAAGGATGCCAGTTTTATATGGTACACGGTAGACGGTAAACATCCTCCGGATCTACCTCCTTGTGGTTTTACTGGAGAATACTGTGTGGAAGAAGACCAAGGTAACACTTCTATTATATCCACCATATATGTGTGAAACCATATTTAGTAAGGCTTAATCCCCCTTTCCTACATGCAGACGCATTTCGACGCAATAGCAGCAGATGACTTTTGAAAACATTGTGGTCAAAGGTGAAATTGCTTATGACCACAATGTTTTCAACCTTTTTTAACAATTAAGATTTCTTTTATGGAGATTTTTCACGTTTTTATCACTATGTTTTCAAAGTCGTCTGCTGCAGATTTGTTGTATGTGGGAAAGAGTTAACTGATATACTATATACGAAATTTGACCTTCGGAGAATATCAAATAATGTTGATCAAATGACGATCAAATTTTATTTTCTATGTAGCCGCATCGGTGGTGAAACGGTTAGATCGACAGACCGTGATGCACCAGTATCATTCTTTGTTCGTAATGTTACAGGAACTGGAGCATCAGTGTAAAAAAACGTTACACCGGTAGAACTGATAATTTACTAGGGACGCGGCGAGATATGATTGAAATACAGTTGAAAAAGGTGTTAAATATCAAACAACCAAATATACAAAGGGTACTTACCTAGCACACTGTTTTTATGGTACTCCTAACGCATCTATAAATTATGATGTTTGTATGCATGTTACTTGTTGTAATGATTTGGAGACTGATGCAAAGTTTTGATGATAATACAATTTAGTTCCCGGATGTCAGTTTTCCGTATATAACATAGCAAAATGATGACTCGAATTATCATGGTGATAGTTTCGCAAGAGTGTTAAGGGGCCGCACTATAACAGAGACATATACACACTGTGTTTTTATGTCTCTGACTATAACAAACTAATTTGCAATCGAAGACAATTTTAAACATATTTCATTTTCAGAAAAAACATTGATAATACATTTAATTAGACTTTTGATAATTAATATGAGCCGTCCCGCGAGAAAACCAACATTGTGGACTCTGCGTTACGTATCGATCCGGATCAGCCAAAGCATGCCACGCAGGCTTACCCGGATAGACACTTTTAGCCTACTGTGGATTTTCTGTTTCAGGAATCACTACTCTATACATCTTTCCCCCTAAGACGGAATGTGTCGGCCGGATCAGTCTGCGCGGACAGCGCAGGCTGATCTGGTCGATACATTACGCAGATGATATGAGCCGTACCGCGAGAAAACCAACATTGTGGACTCTGCGTTACGTATCGATCCGAATCAGCCAAAGCATGCTACGCAGGCTTACCCGGATTGACACTTTTAGCCTACTGTGGATTTTCTGTTTCAGGAATCCTTATTCTATACCTCTATCCCCTTGAGACGGAATGTGTCGGCCCGACTCAGTCTGTGCGGACTGCGCAGGCTGATCTGGGTCGATATATTACGCAGAGGCCATAATGTTGGTTTTCTCGCGGGACGGCTCATATCATCTCGTTTTGTATAATTGAGTCATAATTATATACATTTTTTCAAAAGTCGTATATCGTCAGCTGCAGATGCTTCAGCGAGTGCTAAATGTTTAAGAAAGATTAGTGTTTGTATTAAATTGACCATTTTCAGATAACAGTTTGACAGTAGCGGCTGTATCACTGACTTTGATAGTCATACTAACTGTGTTAGCCGCGGTCGTCTACATAGTCAGGTATACTTTTATGTGATTTTTGTATACAGTTTATACAACTAATAAGGAGCAAGGACATTTCTATAAGAATTGTTGGCTGTCCAACATAACATTTTAAAATTAATATTCATAAAACTGACTATTATTTATTCCAAATAGGTAGCTCGACGAGTCCATTTTAAAAATTCGGCTTCGTAAGAGTTGAACTGACTCCCAACTTCTGTACATATATGGACGTTACCCTTATGCGTATGTGGTAGAGCGTCCGCCTTGGTTGCGTAAGACCGCTGTCTCGATCACAGGCCGGGTCATACCAAAGACTTTACAAATGGAAGTAATTTTCAGGATAAATGGACACATAGTACTGGGTAACTTACCCAGGTCACGCATTGATTTTTGAAAGTGACGTAAAACACCAAACATACAAACAACTATGCTTATGTTACAGAAAGAGGCAAATAGAACGAATCATGTTACAAAGTGTGTGGAGAATCAATTTCGGTGATATAGAACTGCAGAAATCGAAACTCGGACTGGGTTCTAGGGTAGGTAACATTATAGTCTAAGCTGGGTCCAGGGAAGGTTTGATTAAAGTCTAAGATGGGTTCCAGAGTAGGTTTGATTATAGTCTAAGCTGGGTTCCAGGGTAGGTTTGATTATAGTCTAAGCTGGGTTCAAGGGTAGGTATTATAGTCTAAGATGGATTCCAGAGTAGGTTTGATTATAGTCTAAGCTGTTTTCCAGTGTTTGTTTGATTATAGTCTAAGCTGGGTTAGGTTTGATTATAGTCTAAGATGGGTTCCAGGGTAGGTAAGATTATAGTCTAAGCTTGGTTCCAGGGTAATATGATTATAGTCAAATCCTTTCCCGCCTAAATTCACATTTCGACGAATCCACACCAGACCACTTTTGAAAACATTGTGGCTAAAGGAGAACTGGTTTATTGTGAGCCATTTCTCCATTTGCCACACTATTTTGAATTAAATTCATTGTATCAATTGCTATTCAATAGTTTCATTTATAGATATTTCCCATATATTATTTCAAAGTCGTCTGCTGTAGATGTGTGTGTATGTTGGTAAGAGTTAAAGCTACCATATGTGATTATCACAATATCACCTAGTTTGAAATGAACTGCCTCATGACTTTTGGGTAACTGTTTTTAAGCAACAAATGATATTCCAAGAAGTACTTATTGTCAAAACTAGGCAACCAATATTGATTTTATTCTAGTTTAATATTGTTTTCATGATACGGTTGAACACCAAAACTGATTGCTCCACTAGAAAGTATTTCATTAGTTTAAAATTCATTTGAGAGAATGAAAAAATGGAACTTATTAAAATCACGAAGTTGATCAATTCGCGAAATTTCCACATCGGTTTCATCTCAAGGCTGCAACTGAACCACAACTAAACTACATAATTAGTAATATTCCTTATTTTAAAACCTTTGTAAACATATATTGCCAAGTTTTAATTATTTTTTTTATTTTTTATGAACTCAATAAATTTTGATCATTCTTGTATGTTTCCAATAATACTGTTTCTGTATATAAAATTCGTATGTCAGATAAACATTGGACATTCTAATAAAAAATGCATTTCCTGTTCGATAGTTTTACATAATTTACATTGTCTTTCATTATATGATTTTGTTCTACCAACCTCTAATCTATTTGAAGATTTACAATACCTCGTAAGAATAGTTCTACATTAATCGTTTTAATTGAATATAAACATGGCGGGTAAACGAAATCAGAATAAAGGCTATTTGTTCTTGCTCTTGAATAATGACCACAAAGGCTTTGTTTGAAAACAGATAAAAATAATCTCACATTTTCGACAGTTTGGTTTAACCATTCAATATTAAAAACTTCAGTTTCTAAATTACTTTTAATCGACTTGGGGCCAAGACTTTTTTTTCTGGAACGATTTATTATCATTCAACATCATGTCATACACATATTGAATATAATATCCATTTGTTGACCTAGTAATTTTAAACCAAAATGTTACTTCTCTCATAAGTATCATATGGCTTATCCCTTTTCCACATACGACAAATCTGAAGCAGACGACTTACAAAACAAATTGGCATAATTTATTATTCAATAAATAAGGGTTTTTAAATTATTAAAAACAGTTCAAAACATTGTAACAAAAGAGAAATTGTTCTATTTTAGCAAATTCTCCTTTTGTCACAATGTTTTCAAAAGTCATCTGCTGCACAGGCGTCAGAAAGCGTCTATATGTGGGAACATGATAATGACCAATTAACCGACCAACCGGCGACGCAGTAATACCAGTGTAACACCGGCACCCTTTGAAAGCGGGGGGGGGGGGGGGGGGGGGGTATTACAACATATAAGATCAATGTCCACCAATTAAACAATTGCTGCATTATTATGTAAGATTCAATTGATTGATTGATTGATTGATTGAGGTTTCACGCCGTCTTCAACAATTGTTCAGTCATATGACGTCGGCCAGTTCACCTACTTATATGTTTCCTGGTTTTCTCACACCAGTACTCCATATACAACATACTTTCCAAGCAACTGGCTACTTTTCCACATAGACTGTTAGCCCATTGGTGAAAGACGAATGACGCTTGTCACAGTGACTTTTGTCAATCGTCGGAAAGAATGTTGGCCGAGCTGGGGTTCAAACTCACAACCCCTGGATTGAAAGCCCGCGTCGCTACCGACTAAGCTACCGTGGCTCAGTCGAAAATTCAATGATGGTTGTAACATTTGCAATAGTTTGACTTGAAAATGATTAAAGTTGTTCTATCAGTTTTTAAACTTTATCTTGTAGATGAACATGAAGAGTGCCATGTCTCAATCGGCACTATCGCAGGCTTCAGGGGAGACGACCTTCGGTACGTAGACCCTACTCTTCTGTTTACTGCCATATTGCAATATTATGTTACCAGTATATTATTACCTATATGCTCAGTGTTCGCTGTCTAGTAGCGCAGTAGAACGGTTTTCGATTTAAAAAGAACAACGTCTGTTTGAGTTTTCATTTTTCATAATTAACATTTTTCAGAAATCACCGGAGGTTATTTGTCCTGTGATAACGGCTAACTTATTCCCAGGTTGAATTTTCCTAGAGTAATACCATATGCTATATCTGAACCTATATATGTAACACATGAGAGGCGAAAACCAATAGTAAGGTTTAAAGACGATGTAGAATCTGCAGATACAGATAAATCCGCGGATCTCCACTATTCGGCAATAAGTCATGAAATGTTTAACACAAATTATGTAAGCATTCTCCATTTAGCATGGCGGCACACATTGTTTCTGTCTACACACGTTATAATTACGATAATGCTCCCCCCCCCCCCCCCCCCCCCCCCTCCATCCCTGGATAACCACACCGATCCTATTTCGAGCAACGACTTGCACAAAACGACCAATTTACGATTGGCGATCTATATCAGAGTTTACTCTCTGGATAGTTTAACACGGCATGGTGTGGTTTGATACGGATCTCTTTATGTCGATATTTAGGGACAGACAGTTTCTTCATGTCAATATCTAGGGAATGACAGATTCTTCCTGTCGAGATTTAGGGAATGACAGATTCTTCCTGTCGAGATTTAGGGAATGACAGATTCTTTCTGTCGATATTTAGGGAAGGACAGATTCCTTATATCGATATTTAGGAATGACATATTCTTCCTGTCGATATTCAGGGAATGACAGATTCCTTATATCGATATTTAGGAATGACAGATTCTTCCTGTCGATATTTAGGGAATGACAGATTCCTTATATCGATATTTAGGAATGACAGATCCTTCCTGTCGATAGTAATGAAATGACAGATTATTCATGTCGACATTTAAGGACAGACATATTCTTCATGGCGATATTTAGGGAATGACATGTTATTCAGGTCGATGTTAAGGGAATGACATATTTTTCTTGTCAAAATTAAGGGAAAAACAGATATTTCATGTCAATATTTATTGATAGACATATTCTTCATGTAGATATGTAGCAATGACATATTCCCCATGTCGATATTCACGGACAGACAGATTATTCATGTCGATATTGAGGGAATGACATATTCTTCATGAATATATTAAGGGAATTACAGATTCTTCATGTCGATATAAATGAAATGACATATTCTTCATGTCGACATTTAGGGAATGACAGATTCTTCATGTCGATATTTATGGAATGACATATTATTCATGTCACTATTTAGGGGATGACAGATTCTTCATATCGCTATTTAGGAAAGACAGATTCTTCATGTCGACCCTTAGGGACATACATATTCTTCAAGTCGATATTTAGGGAATGACAGATTAAGGGAATGACATATTCTTCATGTCGATATTAAGGGAATTACAGATTCTTCATTTCGATATTTATTGACAGACTGATTCTTCTTGTCGATATTTGGGGAATGACAGATTTTTCATGTCGATATTTATTGACAGACAGATTATATCATGTCGATATTTTCGAGAACAACAGATTGTTCGTGTCAATATTTAGGGGATGAGAGATTCTTCTTGTCAAAATTTAGGGAATGACATATTATTCATGTCGATATTTTAGGAGTGACAGATTCTTCATGTCGATATTTAGTGAATGGCACATTCTTCATGTCAATATTATAGCGAATGACATATGACAGATTATTCATGCCAATATTGAGGGAATGGCAGATTTTTCATGCCAATATTTAGAGAATGACATATTTTTCATGTCAATACTTAGGGAATGACAGATTATTCATGTCAGTATTTAGGGAATGACATATTCTTCACATAAATATAAGGGAATTACATATTTTTCATGTTGATATTAAGGGAATGACACATTATTCGTGTCGATATTTAGGGAATAATAGCTTATTCATGTCTATTTTTACGGACAGACAGATTCTTCATGTCGATATGTAGCAATTACATATTCTTCATTGTCGATATTTATTGACAGACAGATTCTTCCTGTCAATGTTTAGGGAATGACATATTCTTCATGTCGATATTAAGGGAATGACAGATTATTCATGTCGATATTTTTCGGACAGACATATTCTTCATGTCAATATTTAGGGAATGAGAGATTCTTCATGTCGATATTTAGGGAATGACAGTTTCTTCTTGAAAATGCATAATTACGTTTATTTGATATGAAGGATTATTTTGATTGCCTCCTCATAAACCTACATTCCCCTAACAGTGGATATGCAAAGGTCCGTATTCAGCCCTACCGTGTCGTTTAAAACAATCTGGTCAATTCTCCAAGTGGCCACAATCAATCCTTCGACGAATATTCGAACTACCGTTCTGTTCTGGTCTGTTATAGCCGTGAGTTTGGGATTTCCTTGTCGCGTTTCCTTTTGTAGGTAGATAGTAAATGCCGTTCGCCATAAAGGTTGCAATAGCCAACATTTAATTTTTCATAAGCCTTTCAATGTATTTTTAATGAAAAAAGACTTGTCAAGCTTTCCATTTGAGAGACTTAATGAATTTTAAGATAATAATTAAAGAGCCTGGTCATTGGACGCGAACATAATTGGTTCATTCAAAGGGCCAAGCTATACGTGTGTATATACACATGTATGAGCCGTTCCACGAGAAAACCAACATTATAGACTCTGCGTAATGTATCGACTCAGATTAGCTTGCGCAGTCCACGCAGGCTAATCCGGGCCGACACATTCCATCTCAGGGCGATAGAGGTATAGAGTATTGATTCCTGAAATAGAAAAGCAACAGGAGTGTGTGTCCGGGTTATCCTGCGCGGCATGCTTAGGCTGATCCGAGTCGATACATTACGCAGATACCACAATGTTGGTTTTCTCGTGGAACTGCTAATATGTACACTCGTATATCAAATCAGATGGTCTTGGTTGAGCTGTACCTGTCACTAATGTGTTGTTCTAGAGTTGTCTGCGTCTGCAGGTGGGAAAGGGTTAAGCGTTTTTTGGGGATCTTAATCAATCTGCTCATAGTGATGACCAATGTAAGCATGTTGCATCCACACACTGTCACCAGTCATCGTGGTTCGAATGTATGTTACTATATACAAACGGCGTGTCATTTAGACCCAACATTGATAGAATCGTCCTTTCTTGTTGTACCTTAAGGAGAATCAAGGGTAGCCCTGACAACTGTTGGAATCCTTAACGGACAGGTCGTAGCGATTCGTAACCTGACCACAGGGCCAACGTTGTTGACAAGACTTGATTTAGTAGAACTGAAAGCGGTAAGATAGTATTTTTGTTTTTAAAGTAGTAAGCCTTATTGCAATGAATAACTGTTGGAGTATATAAGAGAAGTGTGACTTTCTCAAACTGTTCAAATAGCAAATAGTGATTACTATGAAGAGCCTTTGCATACACACGGACTTAGCATAGTCTGCACTCTCCGTCCACCTATGCTGTAGCTGTAACTTCTCATAGAGGCTATATGTGCAGCTCCACTAGATGCAAATGATACAAGAGATCGTTTCGATTTATGCCCCTAAAGCGTTTTGGGTAAAAGGACTGTGTATGTCATAACTATCAAATGAGCCCGCCCGTGGAAAAGGGGTGCATTTTTTAACAGTTTAAAGGAGTTTCCAACAAGTTCATGTAAATAATATTTGAACAATATTGATCTTGATCAGACTTTGCCGAAGAACAGCCAAACTGAATCTATATTGTTCACAAAAGCCAACTTGTATCTTTACCCAAGAGCGGGCTCAACTAGTTTCCATCAATGCCTTTTTTCTGTCCAAGTTTCAGCTGAACGTACACAATAATTAACGAAAATATTGTAACGTTATTACAGTCCTTTCCGTTTGTCAACCCCGAATGAATGTCCGCTATCATCCGGCATTAGTAAGAGGGTATTTAATATGTAACTGGGTCGCACATTTTGGATATAGCCTTGAACGAAATTAGATCCGATGTCTAGATCGCGCTAGAAGAGTGTTTGATAGTGTCAAGTATTCGTTAAAGTCGTATCCTCTGATTATTTATAACGGGGAGAATTTTCTTGTGCCGACTTACCTTACTCAATTTCTAACTCAAACCTACTATTAAAACAAAGGGTCACGGATCTAGTGTTCTTGCTATGCACCCATTTCAAAGCCATACCTTTACTAATTTGCAGGAAATATAACGGAAATGTAACCATACAGCAATATTTCATAAAAGTGTACAAAAACACAGCCATTTACATATGCTGATTTATGTTCCTTTTGCTAAAATAACAGCACATGGGGGCATCTTGAAATGAAATCTTTGACATATTTTTTCCCAAAGAAAAATACATTTTCTTTCATAGATGCGTGAACTGGTACATGACAACATCAATCCATTCATCGGTGCCTGTTTTGATTGCGCTTCGCCATGTGCCTTGTTTTTGTACTTTCATAAAGGGAGTCTGCAGGTAAGACTATTTATATCCATAACTGTTTATGATGTGCACGACTTATACAAACTCCACATGTGATGAGTGGAAAGCTAGGTCAGGTTGCATATTCGTTTCGTGCAGTCCAGTTTTCGGCTGAATTGCTTGCTAATTATTTGTCAATTTTGAGCCAAGATGTGTCATACATATGTCACAATTTGTCTTATCCCATTCCCACACACAGCAAGTCTGCAGCAGACGACTTTGCAAACATAGTGACAACAACCTGAAAAATATCCATATGATATAGCTTAATTGTTAAATAAAGTTGAAAAACATTGTGGTCAAAGGAGAAATTGCATGAGCAATTTCACCTTTGGCCACAATGTTTTCAAAAGTCATCTGCTGCTATTACGTCGAAATGTGTCTGCAGGTGGGAAAGGGTTGAAACATAGTTGATGACACCGTTTAAAGGCAATAAGCGGGACAAGGGTTAATCGGTGTTGTGGTTGATTGTTTGGTGTTTTACGTCGCTCTCAACAATGTTTCAGTTATATCACGGCGTTTCCTGGTAAGTTTACCGGTACAACTCTTCCATTTATCCTGACACCAGCCAGTCAGTCATAATGCTAACCCCTCAACCCCAATAGCCAAGGAGGGCAGCCAAATACCACCATTTTAAAAGTCTTCGGTGTTGAGGAAAGTATCCACTCGAACTTGTGTATATATGGCTGGTGGTCTGCGAAAACAAACTTCAACTTAGTAAGTATACCGGTCTGCGAAGGGCACTCCTCGGTGACCGACACGAGCACTTGTGTACCCGTCTCGCCAATCTTAAGTTCCGTGCGCTAGTCACACGGCTTCGACGGATGTGTAAGTTTTTTGAAAAGAGAATTATGGCTTTTCACATATACTACAGAAATAACCTATATTTCTTTATACAAAAGAAGCTTTCAGGTGTTGATAGTTAATACATTTGTACGATATATGTATGGTCCATACAGCTTATTATTTAGAAAAATTACATGGGCTTTCATGTAGGAAATAAGGAATGTAATTTAGGCTATTTCGAGTAATACCCATGTCACGGAATAGGTAGGTACTTGTAATTGCATCAAATTACTCGAGTCTGATCAGACCCCACATACAACAAATCTGTAACAGACGACTTTGGAAACATATAGGCAAAAATGTGAAAACTCTATGTGAATGAAAGTGTAACTATTGATTTGGGTGAATTGAAAACATTGTAGCGAAAGGAGAAATAGCTCATTATGAAAGCGTCTGTATTTGGGAGAGGTTGACTGGTCCTTTTCTGTGTATATACGTTAATGACGACCGAGGTCTAGATAGAGGTTACGGAATCAGCCGAAGGGTTCCGATCGCGCCCACGAAGGTAAATGTAACGGTGACAATGATACCGGTATTTATATTTATATTTACAGGATATTTTAGAAAATGATGATATACAGCTGGATATGACGTTTAAATACTCACTTACATTCGACCTGGTGCAGGTACAGTTATCTGATTCGGGTTGAGACCGAATTATATTTCATTTTACATGTTATATTCACAAAACTGAGGCATTTCAACGTGTTCAAAACCAAGTAGTCTACAAAGTCATGAAGCTGGTATTTATTGTGTTTGTGCCTTGTATGTTTGAATGGGTTTTGAACGCCGCCTTGGACAGAATTTCAGTTAAATCACGGTGTATCATGAATAAATTACCAGCACAACCGGTCTAAATTAGTGTTTCCAGTGTAAATTACCAGTCCATCCGGTATCATTTGGTGTTTCCTGAGTTAATTACCAGTACATCCGGTATACATTAGTGTTTCCTAAGTTAATTACAAGTACTTCCGGTATCATTTGGTGTTTCCTGAGTAAATTACCAGTAGTACCGGTATTATGTGGCGTTTCCTGACCAAAAATTAACAAATGAATTGTTGAAAAGTTATTCATACTGACATAGGCTAGCCTAACCTTGAAATCATATGAGAAATAAGTTTTACTAAGGTGTGTTGATTATTAAGCATGATTAAAGTCTAACTATAGGAACTGGGAGTTTAAACCCTTGCAACTAATTTTTTAATTCAATCATTTACAATCAGCACTCAACCCAGATGTTACTTCACGTATTTTTAATTCGACCTTTTTTGGAAAATATTAGACATGATTATAAATTTGTTGAACTTGACACATGTATCACAGATGTTTAAATTGCAAACAGCTTAAACTCGTTTGATAATAAAAAAAAAAAGATCCTGGCAAAGATGATATAATTGAGCCGTCCCGCGAAAAAAATAACCCATTATGGACTCAAGATCCAGATCAGCCTAAGCATGCCGCGCAGGCTAACCCGGCCAGATACTTTTCGCCTTCTGTAGATTTTCTGTTTCAGGAATAATTAATCTATATGTATACCTATATCCACCTGAGACGGTTTTATTATTTTCGAGTGAAAGGAGTTGTAGTCTTATTACTCCACTTTACAAAGAATGCTGTTGAATGGAATCGAATAATTATCGAGGAATCTCATTGATAGACGAAGATGTTTACAGTAACTGTTGTGCTGATACTGTGGTTCAGTTTCAATGTCAGTTAGACAGAACAGAAACATTTAGTAGTGGATTAGATCTCGAAATAAATATTGAAAAAACTAAAATTTTCGTTTTTAGAACTGGAGGAAGCTTGAAACAGTCAGAAAGATGATTTTATAAAAGTAATAGATATTAAAGAGAATATTTCAATAGCAAAGTCTCTATCGTTACAAGCTAGAAAGGAAATGTATTGAATTGTATTTTTAAACTACGAAATCCCTTTGGAAATCACTATGTTTAAACAGGGATGTAGAACTAAAAAGTATTCTACATCCCTGGTTTAAAATATTAGATGAATCAGATAAAACCATATCGTGCTACAGATCTGGGGATATCAATCCTCAGAAAAACTTGAAAAAGTCGTGGTTCGCTTGCATTAGGTGACAGCAGAATAATGCCATTGTATATTACACACATGCCGAACTGCATTTAGCACTGGTTTAATATGTTTTGCATTGATAACAACAGATATGAGCTGAGAAAATCTGTGTTGTACGATTTCAACTAGACTAAGATTATATCGAGGGCTTGGCGTGAAACGGTTGTAACTAAAATTGGTATGTTTTTACCAAGGTTAATCACCTCGCCATAATGTCTTTATGAACGTTAAATATTTTTTTCTTGGTAAACAATGGAAATTTAGGTGCCATTGCTCGTTCTGAGCAATGGCACCTAAATTTGCATTGTTTACAAGATGGTCAAAAAGGCCCCTAAACTAGGGTTTTCAAAATAGGTTTTCTGTTACAACTGTTTCACGCCAAGCCCTCGATATTTCACATCATAATTACACTTAAAAGACCGAAAATAAGATTTTCGTAGCCTGGTTTAAAGAAATCGGCTTTGAAAATACGCAGATCGAAATTGTTCGCTTGGAACTTTATAAAATAAGACGTATTATACAAATGTTGATATACTTATAGTTGAAAACAAAGAGGGCAAAGGACAACCGGAAAGCATATTTGCGTGAGTTAACCCTTTCCCTCATACGACAATTCTGCAGCAGACGACTTTGAACGTATTTTGTCAAAACATAGAAAATCTCCATAATTGAATGGATAACCTATGACTAAAAGTGGAAAACATTGTAGAAAAAGGAGAGATTGCACGTTTTGTGCAATTTCTTCAATTGTCACTATGTTTTCAAATAACCGTCTGCTGCAGAGGCGTCAGAAAGCGTTTATATGAAGGAAAGTGTTAACTGCTGCAAGTGCGTTATAGATCCATACAACCTGTATTATGTAACATGCTGCTGCATGATTTGTATCTGTTTTTGAAACAAAAAACATTTTAGATGATTATCAGTCTCTATTCATTGTAACATGTTATTTGTACCCCATGAATAGGAAGTAAATACGTTTGAGATAACACTGGCACTCTAATGGGTATTTACGTTTAAAAGTGCAATTCGTGTGTCTATTGAACATACGGCAGTTTAACTCTTACAGCGCCGAATTTTGTAAAGTAGACTATACCATTTTTTCTTTAAAAATCGGGCGACTCCATTCTTTATGTCATAAGATTTTTGTTTTACTATTTTGATAACTAAAAGGCGATCCATGCTGATTTCAGGTGAGACAGCACATCACGAGCTGACTCGCGAATCTGTATTGCTTTCAAAACCCTCAATAAACCCTTTCTCACATACAACAAATCTGCAGACGGCTTTGAAATAATCCAGACAAAAATATGAAAAATCTCTGAATGAAAGTAAAATGATTTAATAGAGTTTAAAACATTGTGACCAAAGGTTAATTGCTCATTAAGAGCAATTTCATATTTTGCCACTATGTTTTCAAAACTCGTCTTTTGCAGAGGCTTCAGAAAGCGTATGTACGTGGAAAGGGGTTTAAGAGTTACAGAACTTCCAACAACCGTTAACACTTACATTATTAACAGGGAATTCAATATATTCATGGAAGCAAGCTTTGTTCCCACGGGCGTCTAAAGAGCACGAACTGTTTGGTTGACAACCGGTGGGTGTTGAAGATAACGGATTATGGGTTAAGTCGGTTTACACAGGCACAGACAGAAGAGCAACAGAAGTACAAAAGTATGTCATGTTTTACTTACGAGCTGTGTCGGGCGGGCGAACATTATCTTGTTGCAGCCCCGTCTTTTGTGGTATCAGACCCCAGCTGGCCCGTTTGACAACAGTCAATGCGACAATCGTCATTCGACTTCCAACACTGGACTTACAGTCTATGTCGAAAAGCAGACAGTTGTGTGGAGTGCTGGTGTGAGAAAGCCAGGAAAAACATGTGTTTGTGGACCGGCCGCCGTGATATGACTGAACAAGTGTTGAGAATGTCTTAATCCCAAAACAATCAATCATCATGGCATCACATAGAGGCGTATTGAAGTGAAATCAGGTGGGCAACACTTGTAGCTTCTTCGCCCGAGGTTCCATCGCTGAAGGCACACGATGGAAACTGTGTACAGGATCACCTAAGGTGCGTTTTGGGTTGGGGAAGAACTAGTATACTTTCTAATTGAACTGCGTACATACATTTTCGATGAGACAAATAAATGATTTAAAAAAGTATAATAGTACCTTCCACCTTCGATGTTTGGGATTGTGGATGAACTAGTATACTTTCTAATTGAACTGTGTAAATGCATTGTCGGTGAGACAAATCAATGAGTTTAAAAGGATGATAGTATCTTCCTTCTTCGATGTTTGGCATTGCGGATACCTTCTTATTGAACTGCGTAAATGCATTCTCGGTGAGTCAAATCAATGATTATAATAGTATATTCCATCTTCGATGCTCGGGATTGCGGATTAACATTGTAGGCATCAGTGTGATGCAGATCAAGTAACTAGAATCACAAGTTATCATCGGGAAATATCGGGAAATATCGGGATATCCGAGTTGGAATACTGCCATTGCTATCGGTGTACATCATCACTCGAATACACTTCATAATGTTTAATTATTTTTAACTGCCAGGTTTGCTATGGACGGCGCCCGAGTTGTTACAGGCTCCCAGAATGCCACCTAACGGAAGTAAAGCAGGGGATGTGTACAGCTTTGGAATTATTGTACATGAGATATTTTACCGTCTGGGGCCGTTTGCTGGGAAAACTCACATGCCGGTTAAAGGTATATTTGATAAACATGTCTGATGCTTGAGGGTCGTCTTGTATGAAAATGAATTGGATCAAGAGTTTACTTTCAATGCTGAATTCTAAATTGGTATTTTCCAGCTTTGTTTTGAGATATCTCGTAGCCATTTCTAGGAATATCAAGATAAAACTGTTGAATTGAACAGCCAACATTATAGAGTGTGGGGAAAAGGCACCGCCCTGTTCTATACCGGTCACACATGCTTCACTAAGTCGGTTCACGCAGTCAAACGGCTAACACGTGTGTCTGCGAAATTGGAAGTACAATTTAAGTCAATTTTGCAGGGTAAAACATTGTAAGAAAATAGTTGTTTTACTCGTTTTAAGCAGTTTGTTATTGTTCAAGATAACTTTCATAAGTCGTCTGCAGCAGAGACGAGTAGTGTGACAGATGTGTACGAAAAAGAATCAGTTTTCTGTCGCGAAGGTATTTTGGTGGCCATTTTAAAGACGATTCTAGTTAATGATTAAACCCATTGACCCCATGTCGGACTAAAGAAACAGTTTAACCCTTTTCCACATACATACAATCTGCAGCAAACGACTTTGATAACTTTGATCACAGAACATGTCTTTAAATGAAGATATATTTACAGAACAAAATTGAAAACGTTGTGGCAAAAGGAGAAATTGCTCATCATGAGCAATCTCTTTGTTTGCCTCAATATTTTCATAAATCGTCTGCTTCAGAAGCGTCAGAAAGCGTCAATATGTGGGAGACGGTTAAGACTAATACGAATTGACATTTCTTCTTGTTTACTTTCTCAGACATTATAATGCACATTAAGATGAGAGAGCAGGAGCCGTGTAGACCGGAGATCGTCTCGGACATGACTGACGTCACACCAGCCATCGTTAAACTAATGCAACTCTGCTGGTTGGATAACGAGGCTGAACGTCCGACCATTCAGGTCGTTCGGTCTTTTGTCAAGAAAAATGTCCATGGAATGTACGTATATAGCTTCTACAGAACAGTACCATATTTCTTAAAATTGCTCATCCTAAAAAACGTGTATATGATTCTAATATATAATCCATGTTACGGTGTATTTCATGTTTAATTCATGCATCATAATTATAAATTCCGAATAAAGTATTTTTGTTTCCTGTCATCCATATATGTATTTGGACAATGCGCGTTGTACACCTCGTAAATCAAATGTTCTGTCTTATTAATGTGATAGAGAAACCCTTTCAAATGCAATTATTTAATGAAAGTCACATGTCTAATGCTGTATAGTATGTGCCCGTTTCTTTTCTTGACTGTTTCAATGGTAACTTTCCTACATTTTATTTGATGGGCAAAACAATTTTTTTGTTTAAATAAGCCTGGGGCAATTCTGCGATTAACGGAGTTGTGGAGTTGTTAAATTAGAGCCAAAGCTTTAAAAATCATTTCATTCAAGATATCCATATAGTTGGATAGTTTATTTTGTGTCCCCGATAAATTCATAACTTTCCCACATACTCTACAGACACTTTCTGACGTCACTAGCAGACGACTTTAAAACATTCAAAAACATTGTGGCAAAATGACTAATTACTCATAATGAGCAATTTCTCCTTATGTCACAAATTATTCAGCTTTATTCAACAAGTATTCTTGGTTTTTTTATAAAGTCGCCTGCTGAAGATATTAAGTATTTGGAAAGGGTTGAACACTTTCTCATGTATAACAAATCAGTAGCAGATGTTTTTGATAAAACTTAGACAGAAACAGGGGAAACGTCGATGAATGAAGGTACAACCACTGGATAGAGTTGACATGAGCCATTTATATTTCTGCAAGAGTTTTCTTTCTTCAAATGACCTCTCCTGTAGATGCATCAAAAGTGGTCTATATGTGATTTAATTTGCGATATTGTGATAGACCATCACTTTCAACATATACTCGAATAAACTCGTCACCAGTGGTAGAGCGTCGGCCTCTCATACTAAAGGTCCCGGGTTCGAATCCCGTGATGAGCGGGTACAGATTAAATCTCTCCGATACAGACATCAAGAGGGATTATTAATATGCGCTTGAAGCTTGTCTCGCTATCAATGTAAAATAATAACTAATTCGTCACTCGATTTCAATCCTTCCGTGAGAAAATGTTGGCCTTTCTGACCAGTATAGGTTCAAATTACGTTGATCATCTTCTCAGCCTTATCAGAATTTACACAAGTTGACTGAATCTTTTAACAAGCTGATGTGAGTTATATGTGATCAGTGTATATTTTGATCAGACTGTGTAAATACACTGACTGATTTGGTTATACACGGTTAAATAAAGCCATTTCCATCGACTAGGCTCATTAAGATCTCTACAGCGTTAATGAGTATGCCCACATTCTTGGTTTCATTTGTCAGGTAATTATGAAAATCGACATATGAGCCAATCTACGAGAAAAAAACCGATATGGCCTTTGCGTAAATGTATCGACCTAGGTCAGCCTGCGCAGTCCGCGCAGGATAATCAGGACCGACTCATTCCGTCTCAGGGGGATAGAGGTATAGAGTAATGATTCCTGAAATATAATCCACAGGAGGCGATACAAGTCACGGGTTAGCCCTCGCGGCATGCTTTAGGCTGATCTGGGTCAATAATTTACGTCCTTTTTTATGATAGAGACTGCTTTTGAAAGCATAATGGAAACAGGAGAAATAAACTCGTCCATGGAAAAGGTACATTATGGTTATAAACAGTATATGTTTATATTAGCCTGTAAATGTGTGTGTTGAAGATTGTGGTACATTGGTAGAGCGTTGGACTTTCCTAACAAAGGTCCCGGGTTCGAATCACGTGATGAGCTCGTTCTGCCTTTTTGGATTTATCTACGTAAACGGCGCGAATACTGGTTACGTTTCCAGGAAGCAGACATCGAGCGTGATTTATATAAGCTTAAAGCTTGTTTCGCAATCGATGTAAAATGAATAAGTTTAAATAAAAAAGTAAACGTGCTCCTTCCCACCAGAGTATATACAAGTGTGCAGATGGTTCTTATATAACAAGCGTGATGTGGTAATATGCAGGGGCGTAGTTCCCTGTAGGCACGTGCCTACACATTTTTTCTCAAAATGCCCCCAAAATGCAGCTGCGGCGATAGACATCTGCGTAATGTATCAGATCAGCCTGCGCTGTCCGCGCTGACTGATCCGGCCGATACTTTCCGTCTTAGGGGGGATAGATGTATAGAGTAGTGATTCCTGAAACAGAAAATCCACATGAGGCGAAAAGTGTATATCCGGGTAGGCCTGTGTGGCATGCTTAGGCTGATCCGGGTCGATACTTTACGCAGCGTTCACAATGGGGATTTTCTCACGAGACGGCCTACATACACATTAATTATTGCAAAGCTAAGCCCCTGATATGAGAACAGTACGGATTAACCCAACATGTACTTCTTCTTATTGGCGGACTTAAATTATTCTCTCAATTATTATAATCAATAATTACAGCGGAAAGAACATAATGGATATTGTATTGAAGAGACTGGAGAAATATGCTAGTAACCTTGAGGATCTGGTAGATCAAAGAACGCAACAACTTATGTTAGAAAAGCAGAAAACCGACAAACTGTTATACAGAATGTTACCACGGTGAGTACAATTGTGTTAGAAAAAAACAGAAAACGGGTGTACAGAACATTACCACTGTGAGTAAATGTATGTAAGAAAAACAGAAAACCGACAAACTGCTTTACAGCATGTCACAGTAAGTTAACAATGTCTTAGAAAAAGAGAAGACAGATGTATATGTTCCCGGAGTGAGCATGCATGGTTGCACATACTGTTTCTTCAGTGAGTATAAACAACGGCAGAAAATTAGAAAAAAGGTGTGTACAGAATGGTTATTCTTTGCCATCAAAGAAAAACACAGTACTTATTACCAATCAAGACCTAGATATGTATCTTGTTTTGCAAGAATATTGTCACTAAGACCGCTCATAATAATAATCTTAGTTCATTAAGAAAGCCAGTCACGTAAATGACCAATTAGAATATCACGATTTCTCCACATATGTGATCATTATACACACAGTTGGCTTAAGTTCAATTAAATGTAATAACTTCCCGTGATAAGATGTGGTTACGTTTTTTTCTAGAAAAGGAGTGGACAAAGGAACCATTGCGTTTGTTTGTATGCTGTTTTACGCCGCTTTGGACAGTATGTCAGTCATATCACGGTGTTTCCTGTGTAATTTACCAGTACTACCGGTATTATTTAGTCAGAAATCGACGCAACATTCATCTACACCCAACCCTGAGCGCATAGAATGGAAGCCATTTCTATCATTTTTAGAGTTTTTGGTATGACCCGACCGGGGATCAATAAACAGTTCTCTACATTGTCCGATTCAGTCATTATTCAGTCGCACTTATCACTAGCAAACAAACATTGTAAAGGCTATATATAACGTGCAAGTGAATCATCGTCTTTAATGCGAAAATGTGTAAAGGTCTGCTTAAGTGTATCATAACTAACAGGTATCGCGTGTATCATGGTTAAAAGGTATCACGTGTCTTCCAGGTGAATGTCATTAAGATGTGCCGATTGCGTTATTGGCTGTAAATAGTTATAACAGTTCTATTAATTTAGATGGCATGAATGGAAACACCCATAGCCATATCTAGCTGGGCAGATAAAGTAATTTTTAGTAAAATCTTGCACTTATTATATACATTATTAAAAGGAACGTACTATTTGAAAACAAAAGTTTTCTACAGTTAGTCACATAGAATGTTAAGATTGTTTATTTCTTGATACAATTCTGAATGTTCACTTTTTTGTAGAAGTTATAATTCGGTTGCGTCTATGTAATTGTCGTCTTTATGCATCTGCGTATAGTGAAAACTCAGGCGAGCCTGTGCATCCGCAGTCTCCACAACGGTTTTCGAAGTTCGCATATATATGTTATACATACCTAAATGCAACTTCTGATAACACACTTGAAGTAAAGACGCACTAGTTTTATTCCCATATAACTTTAACCCTTTCCCTCATATAGACGCTTTCTGACGCCACTGCAGCAGACGGCTTTTTGAAAAACATAGTGACAAAAGAAGAAATTGCACAAAACGTGCAATTTCTCCTTTTGACACAATGTTTTCCACTTTTTGTCATAGGTTATCCATTCAATTATGGAGATTTTCTATGTTTTGACAAAATACGTTCACAGTCGTCTGCTGCATAATTGTCGTATGAGGGAAAGGGTTAAATATTGTCAAAGCGGAGTATCATTAATGCTTGTTTATCGCTAGACGCCGCTCATATTTTATTAATCTTTGAGACTTTGAATTATTACAACAATTGAATAGCCCCAAAACAATCCAAAGTGCTTTCGATTGCATATATAACCTATCAATATATATTTAACACTTGTCCCGCTTTAGGCCACTTAATATTCATAATTTAAATATAACTTAATGTAATACCTAAGACTGTATTTGAGGACAACGTACACAAAGTTCATATTGTAACTGTGAGTAGTCTAACTTTGGTCTACAGTGTTCGTTGCTCACGTTCCTCGGCGAGAAAACCGACAGTGTGGACTCTGCGTAAAGTAGTGACCCGGATCAGCCTAAGCATACTGCGCAGGCTAATCCGGACAGACATGTTTTGCCTCCAGTGGATTCTCTTTTTAAGGATTCATTACTCTATACCTTTATCCCCTGAGACGGAATGTGTCGGCCCCGATTAGCCTGCGCGGACTACGCATGCTGATCTGGTCGATACACTACGCAGAGTCCATACTGTTGGTTTTCTCGTGGAACGGCTCATATCTAAGATCAACGATGACAAAACCAGTTGTATAATTTCATAACTTATATGTGCAAAAACATATGATCCATGGTATTCGTATTTCGTACAATTAGACAGAACATTAGACACTTTGATATGATGTGCTTTCCTAACAAAAACACTATCACGTGAAAATAATGACTAATAATGTTCTCATGTATATGTTGATTTGAGTTAATAAATATTCTGAATCTGATTATAAATTTCGAGGGTGTCAATGATACATGAGCATTTCCACGAGAAATCAACAAAATGGAGCCTGCGTAATGTATCGACACAGATCAGCCTGTACAGGCCGCGTAGGCTAATCCGGACTGACACATTCCGTCTCAGGAGAATAGATGTATAGAGTAATGATTCCTGAAACATAAAATCCACAGGTCCATTCTTTACGCAGACTCCAAAATGTTGGTTTTCTCGTGGAACGGATCACATTTGAATGTCAATATTGAAACCCAGTATTAGCAATACCTTTCAGACATGCACGTATAATAAGATCGTATTTAAATGTCTCAAAACACTCAGAATAATGAAGAGGAAGCAATGGGTTGTATATCGTTGACCCTTAACCTGCTGGTCGTAACTTTAAACAACATTGACCGTATTGCACGACTCCAAACTGTACGATTAGCCTAGGAACACTGTTAACCAAGAGCAACCCGCAACTTCGTATAGTCTAATCTTGGTCTATATTAACTGCTAATCCTATATCAATATGTAGCAACAAATTACTCCATTTTGTTTAAAGAATACATTAACCCTTTCCAACATACAACAATAATGCAATATATACTTTTGAAAATACTTGGACAAAGGTATATAGAAAAAATAAGTTAATTAAAGTATACATATTGAATAGAGTTGAAAACATATTGACAAAAGGAGAAGGTGTTCCTTATGAGCAATTTATCCTTATGTCACACTGTTTACAGACGGCCTCGGTTGTAAATGCGTCCACATGCGTCTACAGGTGGGAAAGCATTAACACCAATGTAGATACTATTGAGTTGATTGCGATAACATGGCCAACACTTTGACACGCAATAAGGGCGTAAATCAGTCGAACACGTCAAGTTACATACGGATGTAGCCTTGTCCCCACTCACATGAATACATATTGATGAACCACACGAAACGTTCTGCAATTAATTAACACAATGAACCCGTTTCACGACATCAGTAATTAGTAAATATTAAGATATTTTGGTATTTTACTTGCAGTTTTACAAACGAGACATTCACGTTTATATAAAAATATTCCTTCATAGGCAGGACTGTGTATACAGTTGTAATCATTAAACTAATATTGGTTTCCCTGGTGTTACGCTCACATATATATAGCGATGAAGACAGTTGCGATGCATCATGCATGGACATGTTTTATGTCGTATAAGAACAGTGAACGCTCTGCATCAGCACATTCTCACCAGAGCCTTTACAAACCAGCCATATATTAAACTGATCTAGATGCCTGTAGGTTCTGACAACAAACACTAGAAGTGTGGAACTACTAGTTTTACGCCATGGTTTATGTGTATGAGAGATACTAAGACCCGTATTAACGTATCAAATTATGACCGTCCCGCGAGAAACCAACATTATGACATCTGCGTAATGTATCGACCAAGATCAGCCTGCGCTGTCCGCGCAGACTGATCCGGCCCGATACATTCCGTCTCAGGGGGATAGCGGTATAGAGTAATGATTCCTTAAACAGAATATCCACAGGAGGCGAAAAGTGGCTATCCGGGTAACCCTGCGCGGCGCGTTTAAGCTAATCCGGGACGATACTTTACGCCCGAGTCCACAATGTTGGTTTTCCCGCTGGACGGCTATTATGTTAATTGTAATGATAATCGTCCTGTGTTTCATTATGCAGAGTATGCGCAGAGAAGCTGAAGATGGGAGAGTCCGTGCCTCCTGAACTATATGACACAGCCACTGTGTTTTTCTCGGATATTGTTGGGTTTACAACAATCAGTGCTCAAAGTACGCCCATTCAGGTTGTGGCCCTATTGAACGATCTCTACATCTGTTTTGATAGTGTTATAGCCATGTATGACGCTTACAAGGTTAGTAATACAATTCGAGTTTTTGAAACTTACACTACAGTTTTCAATTTTAGCTTGACTAATTGAAGAATACTCTTTCTCACATACAACAATTCTGCAGCAGACGACTTTGAAAACATACCCGAACAAAATTGGAAACTCCCTTTACATTACAATAATTGAATAGAGTTGAAAACATAGTGACAACAGTAGAATTTGCTCGTTTTGAGCAATTTCTTCTTTTTTAGTCATGTTTTCAAAAAGCCGTCTGCTGCAAAGGTTTACAAGGGAAAGGGCTACTGACGTCGTAATAAGGTTAGGTTCTTAGAACAAGTTCTGATATATTCTTATATATTTGCGCCTCGTCAAGGTCATCATTGTTAATATAACTTTTCATTCGGGAAACTATTTTTTATTTCAGCAAACTAAATAATCGAACAAGCTTCTCTAAGACAGATCTTGTTGAACTCGAATACGAGAACGTTCTTAAAACAAAATGCCATGACGTTGCGCAAGGTGTTGCTCCAACCGGTTGTTACGTCAAACTTAGGGCAAAACAGTCGCGTCGCGTCAATTAAAATGTGCTTCATTGTATTTCCACATTGCGTTTACGTACATAAATTTCGACATTCTGTTTTTTTTTGTTGGTAGTTATTTCTGTATTCAATTTCATAACTTTAACCAAAGGAATATTTGAGAATCTGCATTTCACAAGAAGTACCGCTATAACGCTACTTATATTTATTTAAGTTCAGAGTTAAATAATAAGAGCGACTTAATGTTGATGGTATAGCAACGCTTTGAACTACACATACTATTTCCCCGAAAGTGGACATACACATTCAGTTTCAAGTCCGGGAGAATAAACATACGCCTTTGACTGCTGGGACCGATTGTGTGAAACCTTTGTCACCATAATAGAGCCAGACCAGCCAGTGTATCTCTGCTGTCTGACCAGGATATATACTGGTGGCTGTTCAACGCAACATTTGTGTTGTGATATTCCTGAAATTGAAGTCTTCCAAATGCAAAGCTGAATAAGTCAATTTTAAAAATTAAGATATGAAAAGGTTTAAGGGGGAATGACACGCTAGACATTAACGATATACCTGTCGAAGATAAAAACTTATACTTCGTTATTGAAATAACAGTTTTGAATAAACAGGAAGTAAGAGGGAAGGGAGAATATTTAGTCGTTTCAATGACTTTCCATATACAGTGTACTAAACAGAACACAATTTCGCAATGTATTCCGAATAATAACTTTACACGCTTCATCCTCCAATTGTAGTGTGTACATAACAATACTATGATGTCTCGTCCGTTGTTTGCTTTCATAAACGTTACACTGTAAAGGTTCATTTGATTTGCTGTTAATAGTTTCATGCTTCATATGTATCTAGTACTACTCGGAACCTGAAACGGTCAAAGGGGAATACACTGGAACAACTAAATATATAGACAATACACTGGAACAACTAAATATATAGACACTACACTGGAACAACTAAATATATAGACAATACACTGGAACAACTAAATCTATAGACAATACACTGGAACAACTAAATCTATAGACAATACACTGAAACAACTAAATATATAGACAATACACTGGAACAACTAAATCTATAGACAATACACTGGAACAACTAAATATATAGACAATACACTGGAATAACTAAATCTATAGACAATACACTGGAACAACTAAATCTATAGACAATACACTGGAACAACTAAATCTATAGACAATACACTGGAACAACTAAATCTATAGACAATACACTGAAACAACTAAATCTATAGACAATACACTGAAACAACTAAATCTATAGACAATACACTGGAACAACTAAATGTATAGACAAATACACTGGAACAACTAAATCTATAGACAATACACTGGAACAACTAAATCTATAGACAATACACTGGAACAACTAAATATATAGACAATACACTGGAACAACTAAATATATAGACAATACACTGGAACAACTAAATATATAGACAATACACTGGAACAACTAAATCTATAGACAATACACTGAAACAACTAAATCTATAGACAATACACTGAAACAACTAAATCTATAGACAATACACTGAAACAACTAAATCTATAGACAATACACTGTAACAACTAAATCTATAGACAATACACTGGAACAACTAAATCTATAGACAATACACTGGAACAACTAAATCTATAGACAATACACTGGAACAACTAAATCTATAGACAATACACTGAAACAACTAAATCTATAGACAATACACTGAAACAACTAAATCTATAGACAATACACTGGAACAACTAAATATATAGACAATACACTGGAACAACTAAATCTATAGACAATACACTGGAACAACTAAATATATAGACAATACACTGAAACAACTAAATCTATAGACAATACACTGAAACAACTAAATCTATAGACAATACACTGGAACAACTAAATATATAGACAATACACTGGAACAACTAAATCTATAGACAATACACTGGAACAACTAAATCTATAGACAATACACTATATCAGACACTTTACACCACCATATGAGCCGTTCCGCGAGAAAACCAACATTATGGACTCTGCGTAAAGTATCGACCCGGATCAGCCTAAGCATGCCGCGCAGGCTTACCCGGATATACACTTTTCGCCTCCTGAGGATTTTCTGTTTCATGAATAATTACTCTATACATCTTTTCACCTAAGACGGAATGTGTCGGCCGGATCAGTCTGCGCGGACAGCGCAGGCTGATCTGGTCGATACATTACGCAGATGATATGAGCCGTACCGCGAGAAAACCAACATTATGGACTCTGCGTAAAGTATCGACCCGGATCAGCCTACGCAGCGGCAGATACTTTCGCCTCCTGTTGATTTTATGTTTCAAGAATCATTACTCTATAACTATATTCTCCTGAGACGGAATGTGTCGGCCCTGATTAGCTTGCGCGGAATGCGTATGCTAATCTGGGTCGATGCTTTACGCAGAGTCCATAATGTTGATTTTCTCGTGGGATGGTTCATATTGTGATGTAGGAACCGAAGTCCAAGAGACGTTCATTGGAACACCTCAATCGATAGATATGAACAACGTGTCATGCACATTTACACAATATGCGTTATTGTTTGGCAAGGTTCATTAGATTTGCTTTGAAACGGTTGAAGCATTTTTGGTCACATGTTTTTAAGTCTCGCACGCATAATGGAATGACAAACATTTAAACGCATGGCATTAAAGGAAATGGTCATGCGTCTTTTTCGAAAGGAAAGTTGAGATTTATGACATTTTTCCCGGATTAATGGATATTATTTTGCTCTTATTTATTCAGGTTGAGACCATTGGTGACGCATATCTCGTTGTGAGTGGGGTACCAAACAGAAACGGAGACCAACACGCTGGTAAGAAAACAATAAGGTCGTGTTCTAGTCCCGGAGATCGGCTCCGGAAAATTGTACGTATGCATTATATGAACAGCGAAGCATCTAGTCAGATTTCACCGCCACGCATTTTCAATAGGGTCTTCCCAGATCGCCATCGGGTAAACAAATACACTACTGCCAGAAGATCATCGCCAACCATGCATTATGAACAATTTTATTCGGATAAAACAATGTCCTTGAAAACATGTTAATAAATTGAATTGCATTTCGAAAACTGTTTCATAAAATATTGTTTAAAACAAAAAAGAACTGCTTTAAACCTTATAACACACAACCATGTAACAAGACTTATAATATCACTCAAATGCAGTAAATAATCCATCCTTTATGCCGTTTCTGAATTCGGCTTTAATCGACAAGTTTCCTATTTACCAAATGTCATTGTAGGAGAGATAGCAGACATGTCCCTGGATATCCTCGATGAAGTCAGTCTGTTTAAATTACATCACATGCCGGACGAAAAACTTCGAGTACGGATAGGTTTACATACCGGTCCATGTTGTGCAGGTATGATATGCATGTTTTTACCTTTTATGTACAACCTACCTTTCCTCAAAACTCTCTTTCAATATATTTATCTCATTTGTCAAATATGCAGTTGTTAATTTATTTTGTTATTCTAAGTTTGAAAACGAATTTGAGAAAAAATTGATACGACTTAATTTAAAAGAGTTAGATCTTCCGAAGCTTTTTTGTTTCAAAGCTGCCTTGACGCAAAGATACAAGCGTCTCTTTAAGTGGTTCAAAATGACAAATGCATAATTGCGTTCCTGCTAAATCTTCTTCTTCATATGGTGTTTCTGTATTATAAAATATTTTGAGCCAGATACCTGTATTATCAATAAATGTATTGACTTGACTCGACTTATGTGGTCTAGAAAAGATATTTACATGGTTAGATGTAAATGTCTGGTTCTGATATGTTAAATCACGAATACACTCTTTCAGATAAAACATTCCTAATATGCTCGACGAGTTCCGTATTAACCCTTTCCCACTTGTAGACGCCTCTGCAGCAGACAACATTTTGAAAACATTGTGGCAAAAGAAGAAATTTTTCAAAACGAGCCACAATATTTTCAACTCTATTCAATATTAAAACTCTCATTTATTGAGTTTTCGTCAATATGTTTTGAAAGTAGTTTGCTGCAGATTTGTTGTATGTGGGAAAGGATTTAGTCGTAAGAGATTGATACTGTTGCTGGGCTTGCCGGAAATGTCTGATAAATCAAAACACAATACTGATCTCTTACAACCTCGGGCAGAAATTGTCCAGCCTATATACTGATTATCAACGACCACGTAGGTAATTAAATCAACGAGTCGTCTACGTTTGTTCTACCTTAAGAGGGAGGCAGTAGTTAAAGATGAAGACAGGGGTCAAATATATATGAGCCGTCCCAGGAGAAAACCAACATGGTGGACTCTGCGTAATGTATCGACCCGGATCAGCATAAGCATACCGCGCAGGCTAACCCGGACAGACACTTTTCGCCTCCTGTTGTATTTCTGCTTCGGGAATAATTTCTCTATACCTCTATCCCCCTGAGACGGAATATGTCGGCCCGGATTAGCCTGCGCGGATTGCATAGGCTGATCTGAGTCGATACAATACGCAGAGTCCATAATGTTATTTTGTTCGTGGAACGGCTCATATCGAACCTAATAACACAGTCTAACCTTTATATACCAGGGTCAGACATTCCCTATACCATAAACTATCGACATGTGTAATACACGAACAGCCACTCTAAACACACTGAATAATTGAGCGGTTCTCTGTGTAAACCAACCGTAAGGCATTAGCGGCAAGTGTTGATCCAGGCCAGTCAGCACATCCACGCAGTATGATATTTTAGTATGCAAAGTAGATATGGAAGATTTCACGAATCTTCTGTAAATCAGTGTCCATTTAGATTCTTAGCATATAAGCGCAGGTAAATTATTTTTCCACGGGTGTTATAATTACGTTAAGGTTGTTTTTCCGGGATCATCACTCAATATAACTGTTGTAGAATGACGACGATTCGTTGCCTATATACACTAGCAAGGCTAAAATTAGGGCCGTACCGGGGTGTAAAACGAGTGTACACGCAGGTTAGGTAGGGGGGTCTAGACATATTCCATAGGGAAATATTTGAAATCATACATTGCATGTGGTGAACTGAAGTGGTCTATTTGGTCATACAGATAACACAAACTAGCTATAACACCATGCAGATTAATTAACATTTTCGGAAAATCAACATGTGACCACTCTCACTCTTCAGTTTAAATATTTTGTTTTACTTTTCCTGACGGATTGTACGCATTGGCGTACGTGCGTATGCCTACGCGGATCGGCTTTGGTTCGACTGATTGACTGTACATATTGTTTTCACAGTTAATTTTGAGATTTTCCTTTCCACAAATGCAAAGCGACATACCTAGTAGTGCGTGTTTAAATCTGCGGATACATTACTGATTCGTATGTGTGTAATTTATAGGTGTCGTTGGGTTATCGATGCCGAGATATTGTCTATTTGGTGATACAATCAACACCGCAAGTAGGATGGAGTCAAATGGCCAAGGTACTTAACCATTTACCTCATACGACAATACTGCAGCAGACGACTTTGATCGTATTTTGTCAAAACATAGAAAATCTCCATAATTGAATGGATAACCTATGACAAAAAGTGGAAAACATTGTGGCAAAAGGAGAAATTGCACGTTTTGTGCAATTTCTTCTTTTGTCACTATGTTTTCAAAAAGCCGTCTGTTGCAGAGGCGTCAGAAAGCGTCTATATGAGGGAAAGGGTTAACCCATTACTTAACATGACTTTTCAAAGGTCAACTTCTTACAATCATCAGACAAACATTCCAACAATCTAGAAAACTGAAACATTTATATTGATAAAGAAGTGAACATATTGCAATAAAAGGTGAAATTGGTCGTTTTGAGAAATTTCACCTTTTATTGCATTGTTCTCAAAAGTCATGTTCAATATAACATTCTAAAGAAAATCATCGACATTAAAAAAGCCATGAAATATTTGTATTGACCCTTACTAGAACTATTGTGTACGTTTCGTGACAAACACGAATAATTTGTTATCAACCATTGTATTTCTCGCATAGCTGAATCCAACTGTGTAATTAACCAATATGGATAACGGTTAGGCTGCATCATGTTAGGGATTGATCTAGGTTTCGTTCGTTCGCAAATAGTTATAGTTTTGTAAAGGAACAACGGTGATGTTTTATTACAATGTTTAGAGGCATGTCCCATTTTTTCATTTGCCTCCTTATTTACAGCACAAAAGATTCATATCAGTGAAGCTGCATGTGAAGCCCTAAACAAACTGACACATTACAGCACAGCATTAAGAGGAGAAATGCAAATAAAGGTAAATAACATAGAATTATTACATAGTATTCTAATGTGTCTGCCATGGTGTTTCTTTTACAATATATCAGATTTGCTCCTTCAATGCAATGTGTCCCATGCCATGATAACGATGTGAAGCTCAAAAGTCATGTTCACAGATAAAAAACCTGTCAATATTTCGTTTATGTATGGACAAAACTCAAGTACTAGTAGTTTGTAGAATCAATAAGTTTGGGCATGTGTTGTATCATGCGTTACACTAGGAAAGTGTTAAGGAGGGTTTTATTGCGCGATGCGGTCGCTCACCGGGCTATGTGATTTTCTACTTTTAACATTGACATTGGAACAATGCTCTTGGAGAACTCGTCTGCGATGCAAACAAATCCCTTCGATGTGCCAAGTAATTTTAATTAAAATGACGCTTACGGCATTTCTAATGGAGATACGTGTTGTTAAGAAAAAGGTTATGTTGATGATATTCGTTAACGTAATCACTAATGTAATTATTATTGCCAATATTCGTTTTGATAACTTTCAAATACACACTGACGAAATTTACGTTTTGTTCTCATATATCGATCAAAGTATACCATATACATCCACGGATTGGCGAAATAGACCCTAAAATGTTTGCCAAAGAAATAAAGAATAAATATTGCTAATCTTTGACATATACAGGTATCCGATTGATTTGGAACCAGCAAAACGAGTAAATTTCGTACTTAGACGGTTTCGCTTGCTCCACGGCGATTCATTTTGTGTGATGCCAATTGCAACAATGCTTGTACTTGTTCCTTGGGAATGATGCTGTGAGTTATGCTGTATAACAAGTACACGTAGTCGCATTTATTTGGAATAAATTATATTTGCGACTAACTTACTGTTGATATGCTAATGTTTGGATTTTCACAGGGCAAGGGTTTGATGCGAACATACTGGCTGTTGGGAAAAAAAGGGAGGAAACCTAAATGTACACTCATCGATTAGTGACCAAACGTTGTATTTGTAATAAACGTTGTATCTATTCATGGTGTTTAAGTTGACTAAATATGTATTTATGTGAATGTGTGTGTGTGTGTGTGTGTGAGTTGGTATACCTTACCTACCGAGGTAAGTCATAGAAGTACACACCCACTGACTGAGGTTCCCAAAACTACCGAGGTACTTTTTCAATTACCTCGGTGTGTCAACCTCTAAAGTAACGCAGAATGCAGATTGGTAATATGAGGGAAAGGCTTAAATTTAGTCTATTATTGTTTACAACATGGCCAGTGAAGTGTCGCAGGTCCTCAATGATCACATTCAAGATATGCATCTAGTAGTGTGAAAGGGTTAATAATAATAATTATGCTTTGTGTGTGTTTCAGAAGTGACTTAACCCTTTGCCATATATAGACACTTTCTGAAGCCTCTGCAGCAGACGACTTTTGAAATCATAATAAGCAGTTTTTAATTTGCCACAATTATTACAACTCTATCTTATAATCATACTATCATTTATAGAGAATTTCTTTAACTTTAGTTTGATAATTATTAAGTCGTCGTCTGCAGAATTGTTGCGGGGAAATTGTTTTAAAGCTTATTTGACTGTTTCGCCAACAATGTAGACAATGGTTAGACTAAACGTTTTTTTTTTCTAATGCATCGCTCATTTGTACATTTCTTTGTTGTATCACAATAAAATGACGTTATAACACCAATGTTATGCTTTGATAATTTGTTGGACAACACCGATACTAGGTGTTGCATGTCCCGAACTGATGCAATTTGCTTTACAAACAAGGGGACCATGATGGTCCCATATCGTTCACCTGATTGTCTTACTCCATACATATAAGGAAAATGAGCCCCGCCCGCTAATGGCCATATTTTCCAAAGGATCGAAATAATTTCCCCATAATTGAAAGAGGGTCACCAAGGGAACATATCCGTAAACTAATTTTCAAATCGGGCAATATTTCGTGCTCATCTGAACTCAAACAGCAACGGCTGAATACGGTTTGCCTTTGTTATCTAATCCATATCTGCTCTTGAAAAGACCCTATGTAGAGATTACAATCGAGAAAATAATCAAAGATCGTTTACTATACTTGGTTTGAATTTCGATCGAGATATAGATTGATAGGCAATTATATAATGAAAGACTAGCTAAAATAAAGGGAAATAAATTATCGCAAGCTGCTAGATATCGCATAGGGACTTAATTATCAAGATGTTGGTCAACGACTGACGAAACATGTTGATGTCACGGAGAATAGTTTGGCAGAAATGATGGCACAGATGATGTCAGAAATAAAGGAACTCAACAACTGATTGAAATAAATAAATAAAAACTTGAAACATACATATTTAATATTAATTATACATAGAAGTTATTTACAATAACGTTCGGAAGAATGCCTTAATCCATTAAGGAACCAGTTCATTTATTTGTGACAGGAAAGACCTGAGTAACTTGTTTGATAACATGACTGTACCAGTTAAATAAGACTGTGAAATGGAAAAGTGACTTGCGTAATAACATGAAGGTACCAGTAAATTATGACTGTGAATTGGAAAAGTGACTTGATAAATAACATGAAGGTACCAGCTTACTTTGAATGTGACAGTTCGAGTGACTTTATTGATTATATCATTGTTATCGTGAAGCACCACAGATGTTCTTTCTTGTCATTGATTAGATAATAGTTATCAGCCAAATAAATGTTCCCGCAATACAAGCTACAACATGCCAACTGTGAAGGTTGGTCTCGCCAAAAAACAAAGATGAATTCAATATGCCTCTCGTTTCAAGAATGAAACAAGCGCGGTAATTTAAAAGCATATATTGTATTCAAAGCGTCCAAGTCAAGTTATCCTTTTCAAAACACTAGGTGAAAACAAAACGCGCTTAATTTTTAAATAATTTTGCACATCTGCTTTAAGCACTCACAATGCTACGTCATAAATAGATAAAGGTAAACACAAATCACCATCAAGCATGTTTTTACAATGAGCTCGCTCGTTTGTTGAACGATAAACTGATATTGTAGAAAGCGAGGACATTAAACCACGATTCATACCGAGTTCTCTGGTTGGTTGATATAAACTCCGTTTCATGTTATCAAATCAATTCTGAATAACAAGAGGACCCTGATGACCCTGGATCGTTCACCTGATTTATATAAAGTGATTTGTCATGCCAACCACAATAACTCATTGTTGCGGTCAGGTAAGCTTATACAAGAGGCCCGAGTTGACCAGTATAGCTCCACTGCCATACAGTGAAAAACTCTCACCCTATGTTGTCTGTCTTTTAGAAAACCACAACAAAATGTTTATGTACAAGTTAGTATTTAACAAGAAGATTTCTAAGATTTTCCCTATATATCTCTCTATAAAAAAACAGGTGACCTTCAGGTAGAGGCAAATTTTGACCCATGAGTATAATTTGAACAATATTGGTAGAGGACAAGTAGACGATGATAAACACCAAATATCTTAGTTCTAGGCCTTTCAGTTTCAGGTAAAAAGATTTTCAAAGTGTTCCCCTATATATCACTATGTAAAACAGATGACCCCTGGGGCGGGGCAAATTTTGAAGCTATAGACCTTTCAATTTCAGACAAGAAGATTTTCTAAGTGTTTCCTTATCTATTTCTAATTTCATAATTTGAACAACTTTTCTAGAGGACCAGTTCGGTTTAATATCAAATTATTTCTTTGAACATTTTTAAAGAGGATCACCCAAAGATAATTCCTACTAAGATACGTCAAAATTCATACAGTGGCTTGGGAGGAGATGTCGTTTAAATAAATTGTTGACGACGCACGACGGACGAATGACGACGAACGAAAGGCGACCCCAATAGCTCACCTTGAGCACTTCGTGCAAAGGTGAGCTAAAAGCAGGATGTCAATAAGTTCATTTCATATTTTTACAAGTACACCACATACTGAATGATCACCAACTAAATGATCATCAACAACATGAATAATAAGCGTATGAAGTGTACATAGGGATACAGTTAACCAAAATTAAAGGATTTGGGCGAAGCATGCAGATAACACGTCGTTTAAAACGAGTTTCACATCTATAATGCTAGACTCCGTTGTTGTCATTTCATATTGTCAACAAGCAGTAAAACGTTCCTTGTCGGGACGAACAATTCTTGAAAGCGCGTGTTTATTCGAATTGTCAAAAATGCTAGAGTATTTCATCATTTTCGAAAAAAAACAAAAAAACATAAACATTCAGAAAAATACATTCTTTAATTTATATTTGTACTACAAGTGGAGTGTTTTTGTGGACGGCCGTTCAAGAGTCAATAAACAGCACACTCAATAATCGGATTTCGGACGTACTACGTTCCTTATAACACAATTTCGCTGAAAAAAGCGGATTAATATGCATCGATCACATCTCTTACAACACTTTTTATTTTGTTATATTTGTAGCTCAAGTTGAGCTATTGTGATCACCGTTTGTCTGTCGTCCGTATGTTTTCAACAATTGCCTATTTAACACTCTGCAAGCAACATTTTACATCCAATCTTGATGAAAGTTTATCAGAACAAGCATCTTCACCAAGTCCTGGCCTAGTTCGGAACTTGGTCATGTGAGGTGAAAAACTAAGCCCCATAAGCTATAGTGACCCCCCTTTGTCTGTCGTCCGCCCGTTGTCAACAATTGCCTTGTTAACAATCCACGGGCAACATTGTGAATCCAATCTTCATGAAAGTTTTACAGAAGCCGTATTTTTAGCCTTAGCATGCTCAAACGTTATCCGAATGATTGCCTTGATGATATCTAAAATAAATTCGAATATTGGTCATGCCCGGTTTATAACAAAGTCACTAAGCCAAAATGTAGGAAAATCTTGTTAAAACTCTGGATGCCTCATCTTTAGTTTGACACCCAGTCGCGCGCTGTGGTCATGATGGAGTCCCCTTGGGCACGGCACATTGGCATAAAATATATGCATGTGGGAAAGGGTGAGTATGAGTTCACTGACTGGTCTTCGCACCTCTGCAGGTCAAATCCCTTTCGGCGGTACAGTGAACGATTTTCCCATAACCCCGTTCCCACATGCATACTCTCCATATAAATGAACTATCGAAAACATTGTGATAAAAACAGCCATTGCTCATCATGTTTTCAAAGGTGGTTTTGCTTGCATTTTTGGAGTTTTAGGCCGTTTTCAACAGCATGTATGCCCAATCGCCATCACAGCGCACATACTCGTGTTTTTGTGTGATTCTACCCAGCTAGGCAATAGGACTGAAAACAGTGTGGCAAGAGGAGCCATTGCTCATCATGTTTTCAAAGGTCGTTTTGATTGCGTTGTTGGTTGTTTTTAGGCCATTTTCAACAGCATTTATGTTAAATACACCTCACTGCTCACACACACATGCTTCCTGGTTGAATCAATCTATCTACGCGATAGGACTGAAAACAGTGTGGTATAAGGAGTCATTGCTCATCATGTTTTCAAAGGTCAATGTGATTGCATTGTTGGGGTTTATAGGCCGTTTTCATCAGCATGTATGTCCAATCACTCTCACAGTTCACACACTCATGGGACCTGGGAGAATCAACTCAGCTATGCATAAGGACTGAAAACAGTGTGGAAAGAGGGGCCATTGCTAATCATGATTTCAAAGGTCGTTTTGTTTGTATTTTTGGATTGTTTACGCCGGTTTCAACATCATATATGTCAAATCACCCGCACTGTTCACATACTAATGCGTCCTGGGTGATTCAATCCAGCTACTCAATAATACTGAACACACTATGACAAAGGGAGCAATTGCCCGCCCTGCTTTCAGAGGTCGTTTTGTTTGTATTGTTGGGTGTTTTAGGCCGTTTTCCACATCATTCCAGTCATACCACCCCGTCAGTTCACACACTCGTGATCTCCGGGTGAATCAACCCTGCTATGCAATATACCTGAACACATTGTGGCAAGAGAAGCAATTGCCCGCCATGCATAAAATAGCGTTTTGTTTGCATTGTATGGGTTTTGATCTTGGAAGCGAGTTGTTTCATGACTAAATAAGTGTGGAAAGTGGCATAAAATATATGCATGTGGGAAAGGGTGAGTATGTTCACTGACTGGTCTTCGCACCTCTGCAGGTCAAATCCCTTTCGGCGGTACAGTGAACGATTTTCCCATAACCCCTTTCCCACATACATAAACTCCCTATAAATGAACTATCGAAAACATTGTGATAAAAACAGCCAATGCTCATCATGTTGTCAAAGGTCGTTTTGCTTGCATTGTTGGGGTTTTAGGCCGTTTTCAACAGCACGTATGCCCAATCGCCATCACAGTCCACATACTCATGTTTACTGGGGGATAATACTGAAAACAGTGTGGTATAAGGAGCCATTGCTCATCCTGGTTTCAAAGGTCGTTTTGAGTGCACTGTCCGGAGATTTAGGCTGCTTTCCGTAGCATGTATGTGCAATCACCCTCACAGTTCACAAACTCATGGGACCTGGGTGAATCAACCCAGCTTTGCGTTAGGACTGAACACAGGGTGGAAAGAGGAGCCATTGCTTATTATGTTTACAAAGGTCACATACACATGTTTTCTGGGTTATTCTACCCAGCTAGGCAATAGGACTGAAAACAGTGTGGTAAGAGGAAGGAGCCATTGATCATCATGTCTACAAAGGTCGTTTTGATTGCGTTGTTGGAATTTTTTTAGGCCGTTTACAACAGCATTTATGTTAAATAACCCTCACTGCTCGAACACACATGCTTCCTGGGTGAATCAACCCATCTACGCGATAAGACTGAAAACAGTGTGGTAACAGGAGCCATTGCTCATCATGTTTTCAAAGGTCGTTTTGAGTGCACTGTACGTACGGAGTTTTAGGCTGTTTTCAATAGCATTTATGTGCAATCACCCTCACAGTTCACAAACTCATGGGACCTGGGTGAATCAACCCAGCTACGCGATAACACTGAAAACAGTGTGGAAAGAGGAGCCATTGCTCACCATGATTTCAAAGGTCGTTGTGTTTGTATTGGTGGGTGTTTTACGCCGTTTTCAACATCATATATGTCAAATCACCCGCACTGTTCACATACTCATTCGTCCTGGGTGATTCAACCCAGCTACTCAATAGTACTGTACACACTGTGACAAAGGGAGCAATTGCCCGCCCTACTTTCAGAGGTCGTTTTGTTTCTATTGTTGGGTGTTTTAGGCCGTTTTCAACATCATTCCAGTCATACCACCCCGCCAGTTCACACACTCGTGATCCCTGGGTGAATCAACCCAGCTATGCAATAGAACTGAACACATTGTGGCAAAAGAAGCAATTGCCCGCCATGCTTTGAAATGGCGTTTTGTTTGCATTGTAGGGGTTTTGATATTGGAAGCGAGTTGTTGCATGACTAAATAAGTGTTGAAATTGGCATAAAATATCTGCATGTGGGAAAGCGTTAGTAAAGGGTTCACTGGTCTTCGCACCTCTGCAGGTTAAATCCCTTTCGGCGGTACAGTGAACGATTTTCCCATAACCCCTTTCCCACATACATAAACTCCCTATAAATGAACTATCGAAAACATTGTGATAAAAACAGCCAATGCTCATCATGTTGTCAAAGGTCGTTTTGCTTGCATTGTTGGGGTTTTAGGCCGTTTTCAACAGCACGTATGCCCAATCGCCATCACAGTCCACATACTCATGTTTACTGGGGGATAATACTGAAAACAGTGTGGTATAAGGAGCCATTGCTCATCCTGGTTTCAAAGGTCGTTTTGAGTGCACTGTCCGGAGATTTAGGCTGCTTTCCGTAGCATGTATGTGCAATCACCCTCACAGTTCACAAACTCATGGGACCTGGGTGAATCAACCCAGCTTTGCGTTAGGACTGAACACAGGGTGGAAAGAGGAGCCATTGCTTATTATGTTTACAAAGGTCACATACACATGTTTTCTGGGTTATTCTACCCAGCTAGGCAATAGGACTGAAAACAGTGTGGTAAGAGGAAGGAGCCATTGATCATCATGTCTACAAAGGTCGTTTTGATTGCGTTGTTGGAATTTTTTTAGGCCGTTTACAACAGCATTTATGTTAAATAACCCTCACTGCTCGAACACACATGCTTCCTGGGTGAATCAACCCATCTACGCGATAAGACTGAAAACAGTGTGGTAACAGGAGCCATTGCTCATCATGTTTTCAAAGGTCGTTTTGAGTGCACTGTACGTACGGAGTTTTAGGCTGTTTTCAATAGCATTTATGTGCAATCACCCTCACAGTTCACAAACTCATGGGACCTGGGTGAATCAACCCAGCTACGCGATAACACTGAAAACAGTGTGGAAAGAGGAGCCATTGCTCACCATGATTTCAAAGGTCGTTGTGTTTGTATTGGTGGGTGTTTTACGCCGTTTTCAACATCATATATGTCAAATCACCCGCACTGTTCACATACTCATTCGTCCTGGGTGATTCAACCCAGCTACTCAATAGTACTGTACACACTGTGAAAAAGGGAGCAATTGCCCGCCCTACTTTCAGAGGTCGTTTTGTTTCTATTGTTGGGTGTTTTAGGCCGTTTTCAACATCATTCCAGTCATACCACCCCGCCAGTTCACACACTCGTGATCCCTGGGTGAATCAACCCAGCTATGCAATAGAACTGAACACATTGTGGCAAAAGAAGCAATTGCCCGCCATGCTTTGAAATGGCGTTTTGTTTGCATTGTAGGGGTTTTGATATTGGAAGCGAGTTGTTGCATGACTAAATAAGTGTTGAAATTGGCATAAAATATCTGCATGTGGGAAAGCGTTAGTAAAGGGTTCACTGGTCTTCGCACCTCTGCAGGTTAAATCCCTTTCGGCGGTACAGTGAACGATTTTCCCATAACCCCTTTCCCACATACATAAACTCCCTATAAATGAACTATCGAAAACATTGTGATAAAAACAGCCAATGCTCATCATGTTGTCAAAGGTCGTTTTGCTTGCATTGTTGGGGTTTTAGGCCGTTTTCAACAGCACGTATGCCCAATCGCCATCACAGTCCACATACTCATGTTTACTGGGGGATAATACTGAAAACAGTGTGGTATAAGGAGCCATTGCTCATCCTGGTTTCAAAGGTCGTTTTGAGTGCACTGTCCGGAGATTTAGGCTGCTTTCCGTAGCATGTATGTGCAATCACCCTCACAGTTCACAAACTCATGGGACCTGGGTGAATCAACCCAGCTTTGCGTTAGGACTGAACACAGGGTGGAAAGAGGAGCCATTGCTTATTATGTTTACAAAGGTCACATACACATGTTTTCTGGGTTATTCTACCCAGCTAGGCAATAGGACTGAAAACAGTGTGGTAAGAGGAAGGAGCCATTGATCATCATGTCTACAAAGGTCGTTTTGATTGCGTTGTTGGAATTTTTTTAGGCCGTTTACAACAGCATTTATGTTAAATAACCCTCACTGCTCGAACACACATGCTTCCTGGGTGAATCAACCCATCTACGCGATAAGACTGAAAACAGTGTGGTAACAGGAGCCATTGCTCATCATGTTTTCAAAGGTCGTTTTGAGTGCACTGTACGTACGGAGTTTTAGGCTGTTTTCAATAGCATTTATGTGTAATCACCCTCACAGTTCACAAACTCATGGGACCTGGGTGAATCAACCCAGCTACGCGATAACACTGAAAACAGTGTGGAAAGAGGAGCCATTGCTCACCATGATTTCAAAGGTCGTTGTGTTTGTATTGGTGGGTGTTTTACGCCGTTTTCAACATCATATATGTCAAATCACCCGCACTGTTCACATACTCATTCGTCCTGGGTGATTCAACCCAGCTACTCAATAGTACTGTACACACTGTGACAAAGGGAGCAATTGCCCGCCCTACTTTCAGAGGTCGTTTTGTTTCTATTGTTGGGTGTTTTAGGCCGTTTTCAACATCATTCCAGTCATACCACCCCGCCAGTTCACACACTCGTGATCCCTGGGTGAATCAACCCAGCTATGCAATAGAACTGAACACATTGTGGCAAAAGAAGCAATTGCCCGCCATGCTTTGAAATGGCGTTTTGTTTGCATTGTAGGGGTTTTGATATTGGAAGCGAGTTGTTGCATGACTAAATAAGTGTTGAAATTGGCATAAAATATCTGCATGTGGGAAAGCGTTAGTAAAGGGTTCACTGGTCTTCGCACCTCTGCAGGTTAAATCCCTTTCGGCGGTACAGTGAACGATTTTCCCATAACCCCTTTCCCACATACATAAACTCCCTATAAATGAACTATCGAAAACATTGTGATAAAAACAGCCAATGCTCATCATGTTGTCAAAGGTCGTTTTGCTTGCATTGTTGGGGTTTTAGGCCGTTTTCAACAGCACGTATGCCCAATCATCACAGTCCACATACTCATGTTTACTGGGGGATAATACTGAAAACAGTGTGGTATAAGGAGCCATTGCTCATCCTGGTTTCAAAGGTCGTTTTGAGTGCACTGTCCGGAGATTTAGGCTGCTTTCCGTAGCATGTATGTGCAATCACCCTCACAGTTCACAAACTCATGGGACCTGGGTGAATCAACCCAGCTTTGCGTTAGGACTGAACACAGGGTGGAAAGAGGAGCCATTGCTTATTATGTTTACAAAGGTCACATACACATGTTTTCTGGGTTATTCTACCCAGCTAGGCAATAGGACTGAAAACAGTGTGGGTAAGAGGAAGGAGCCATTGATCATCATGTCTACAAAGGTCGTTTTGATTGCGTTGTTGGAATTTTTTAGGCCGTTTACAACAGCATTTATGTTAAATAACCCTCACTGCTCGAACACACATGCTTCCTGGGTGAATCAACCCATCTACGCGATAAGACTGAAAACAGTGTGGTAACAGGAGCCATTGCTCATCATGTTTTCAAAGGTCGTTTTGAGTGCACTGTACGTACGGAGTTTTAGGCTGTTTTCAATAGCATTTATGTGCAATCACCCTCACAGTTCACAAACTCATGGGACCTGGGGTGAATCAACCCAGCTACGCGATAACACTGAAAACAGTGTGGAAAGAGGAGCCATTGCTCACCATGATTTCAAAGGTCGTTGTGTTTGTATTGGTGGGTGTTTTACGCCGTTTTCAACATCATATATGTCAAATCACCCGCACTGTTCACATACTCATTCGTCCTGGGTGATTCAACCCAGCTACTCAATAGTACTGTACACACTGTGACAAAGGGAGCAATTGCCCGCCCTACTTTCAGAGGTCGTTTTGTTTCTATTGTTGGGTGTTTTAGGCCGTTTTCAACATCATTCCAGTCATACCACCCCGCCAGTTCACACACTCGTGATCCCTGGGTGAATCAACCCAGCTATGCAATAGAACTGAACACATTGTGGCAAAAGAAGCAATTGCCCGCCATGCTTTGAAATGGCGTTTTGTTGCATTGTAGGGGTTTTGATATTGGAAGCGAGTTGTTGCATGACTAAATAAGTGTTGAAATTGGCATAAAATATCTGCATGTGGGAAAGCGTTAGTAAAGGGTTCACTGGTCTTCGCACCTCTGCAGGTTAAATCCCTTTCGGCGGTACAGTGAACGATTTTCCCATAACCCCTTTCCCACATTACATAAACTCCCTATAAATGAACTATCGAAACATTGTGATAAAAAACAGCCAATGCTCATCATGTTGTCAAAGGTCGTTTTGCTTGCATTGTTGGGGTTTTAGGCCGTTTTCAACAGCACGTATGCCCAATCGCCATCACAGTCCACATACTCATGTTTACTGGGGGATAATACTGAAAACAGTGTGGTATAAGGAGCCATTGCTCATCCTGGTTTCAAAGGTCGTTTTGAGTGCACTGTCCGGAGATTTAGGCTGCTTTCCGTAGCATGTATGTGCAATCACCCTCACAGTTCACAAACTCATGGGACCTGGGTGAATCAACCCAGCTTTGCGTTAGGACCTGAACACAGGGTGGAAAGAGGAGCCATTGCTTATTATGTTTACAAAGGTCACATACACATGTTTTCTGGGTTATTCTACCCAGCTAGGCAATAGGACTGAAAACAGTGTGGTAAGAGGAAGGAGCCATTGATCATCATGTCTACAAAGGTCGTTTTGATTGCGTTGTTGGAATTTTTTTAGGCCGTTTACAACAGCATTTATGTTAAATAACCCTCACTGCTCGAACACACATGCTTCCTGGGTGAATCAACCCATCTACGCGATAAGACTGAAAACAGTGTGGTAACAGGAGCCATTGCTCATCATGTTTTCAAAGGTCGTTTTGAGTGCACTGTACGTACGGAGTTTTAGGCTGTTTTTCAATAGCATTTATGTGCAATCACCCTCACAGTTCACAAACTCATGGGACCTGGGTGAATCAACCCAGCTACGCGATAACACTGAAAACAGTGTGGAAAGAGGAGCCATTGCTCACCATGATTTCAAAGGTCGTTGTGTTTGTATTGGTGGGTGTTTTACGCCGTTTTCAACATCATATATGTCAAATCACCCGCACTGTTCACATACTCATTCGTCCTGGGTGATTCAACCCAGCTACTCAATAGTACTGTACACACTGTGACAAAGGGAGCAATTGCCCGCCCTACTTTCAGAGGTCGTTTTGTTTCTATTGTTGGGTGTTTTAGGCCGTTTTCAACATCATTCCAGTCATACCACCCCGCCAGTTCACACACTCGTGATCCCTGGGTGAATCAACCCAGCTATGCAATAGAACTGAACACATTGTGGCAAAAGAAGCAATTGCCCGCCATGCTTTGAAATGGCGTTTTGTTTGCATTGTAGGGGTTTTGATATTGGAAGCGAGTTGTTGCATGACTAAATAAGTGTTGAAATTGGCATAAAATATCTGCATGTGGGAAAGCGTTAGTAAAGGGTTCACTGGTCTTCGCACCTCTGCAGGTTAAATCCCTTTCGGCGGTACAGTGAACGATTTTCCCATAACCCCTTTCCCACATACATAAACTCCCTATAAATGAACTATCGAAAACATTGTGATAAAAACAGCCAATGCTCATCATGTTGTCAAAGGTCGTTTTGCTTGCATTGTTGGGGTTTTAGGCCGTTTTCAACAGCACGTATGCCCAATCGCCATCACAGTCCACATACTCATGTTTACTGGGGGATAATACTGAAAACAGTGTGGTATAAGGAGCCATTGCTCATCCTGGTTTCAAAGGTCGTTTTGAGTGCACTGTCCGGAGATTTAGGCTGCTTTCCGTAGCATGTATGTGCAATCACCCTCACAGTTCACAAACTCATGGGACCTGGGTGAATCAACCCAGCTTTGCGTTAGGACTGAACACAGGGTGGAAAGAGGAGCCATTGCTTATTATGTTTACAAAGGTCACATACACATGTTTTCTGGGTTATTCTACCCAGCTAGGCAATAGGACTGAAAACAGTGTGGTAAGAGGAAGGAGCCATTGATCATCATGTCTACAAAGGTCGTTTTGATTGCGTTGTTGGAATTTTTTTAGGCCGTTTACAACAGCATTTATGTTAAATAACCCTCACTGCTCGAACACACATGCTTCCTGGGTGAATCAACCCATCTACGCGATAAGACTGAAAACAGTGTGGTAACAGGAGCCATTGCTCATCATGTTTTCAAAGGTCGTTTTGAGTGCACTGTACGTACGGAGTTTTAGGCTGTTTTCAATAGCATTTATGTGCAATCACCCTCACAGTTCACAAACTCATGGGACCTGGGTGAATCAACCCAGCTACGCGATAACACTGAAAACAGTGTGGAAAGAGGAGCCATTGCTCACCATGATTTCAAAGGTCGTTGTGTTTGTATTGGTGGGTGTTTTACGCCGTTTTCAACATCATATATGTCAAATCACCCGCACTGTTCACATACTCATTCGTCCTGGGTGATTCAACCCAGCTACTCAATAGTACTGTACACACTGTGACAAAGGGAGCAATTGCCCGCCCTACTTTCAGAGGTCGTTTTGTTTCTATTGTTGGGTGTTTTAGGCCGTTTTCAACATCATTCCAGTCATACCACCCCGCCAGTTCACACACTCGTGATCCCTGGGTGAATCAACCCAGCTATGCAATAGAACTGAACACATTGTGGCAAAAGAAGCAATTGCCCGCCATGCTTTGAAATGGCGTTTTGTTTGCATTGTAGGGGTTTTGATATTGGAAGCGAGTTGTTGCATGACTAAATAAGTGTTGAAATTGGCATAAAATATCTGCATGTGGGAAAGCGTTAGTAAAGGGTTCACTGGTCTTCGCACCTCTGCAGGTTAAATCCCTTTCGGCGGTACAGTGAACGATTTTCCCATAACCCCTTTCCCACATACATAAACTCCCTATAAATGAACTATCGAAAACATTGTGATAAAAACAGCCAATGCTCATCATGTTGTCAAAGGTCGTTTTGCTTGCATTGTTGGGGTTTTAGGCCGTTTTCAACAGCACGTATGCCCAATCGCCATCACAGTCCACATACTCATGTTTACTGGGGGATAATACTGAAAACAGTGTGGTATAAGGAGCCATTGCTCATCCTGGTTTCAAAGGTCGTTTTGAGTGCACTGTCCGGAGATTTAGGCTGCTTTCCGTAGCATGTATGTGCAATCACCCTCACAGTTCACAAACTCATGGGACCTGGGTGAATCAACCCAGCTTTGCGTTAGGACTGAACACAGGGTGGAAAGAGGAGCCATTGCTTATTATGTTTACAAAGGTCACATACACATGTTTTCTGGGTTATTCTACCCAGCTAGGCAATAGGACTGAAAACAGTGTGGTAAGAGGAAGGAGCCATTGATCATCATGTCTACAAAGGTCGTTTTGATTGCGTTGTTGGAATTTTTTTAGGCCGTTTACAACAGCATTTATGTTAAATAACCCTCACTGCTCGAACACACATGCTTCCTGGGTGAATCAACCCATCTACGCGATAAGACTGAAAACAGTGTGGTAACAGGAGCCATTGCTCATCATGTTTTCAAAGGTCGTTTTGAGTGCACTGTACGTACGGAGTTTTAGGCTGTTTTCAATAGCATTTATGTGCAATCACCCTCACAGTTCACAAACTCATGGGACCTGGGTGAATCAACCCAGCTACGCGATAACACTGAAAACAGTGTGGAAAGAGGAGCCATTGCTCACCATGATTTCAAAGGTCGTTGTGTTTGTATTGGTGGGTGTTTTACGCCGTTTTCAACATCATATATGTCAAATCACCCGCACTGTTCACATACTCATTCGTCCTGGGTGATTCAACCCAGCTACTCAATAGTACTGTACACACTGTGACAAAGGGAGCAATTGCCCGCCCTACTTTCAGAGGTCGTTTTGTTTCTATTGTTGGGTGTTTTAGGCCGTTTTCAACATCATTCCAGTCATACCACCCCGCCAGTTCACACACTCGTGATCCCTGGGTGAATCAACCCAGCTATGCAATAGAACTGAACACATTGTGGCAAAAGAAGCAATTGCCCGCCATGCTTTGAAATGGCGTTTTGTTTGCATTGTAGGGGTTTTGATATTGGAAGCGAGTTGTTGCATGACTAAATAAGTGTTGAAATTGGCATAAAATATCTGCATGTGGGAAAGCGTTAGTAAAGGGTTCACTGGTCTTCGCACCTCTGCAGGTTAAATCCCTTTCGGCGGTACAGTGAACGATTTTCCCATAACCCCTTTCCCACATACATAAACTCCCTATAAATGAACTATCGAAAACATTGTGATAAAAACAGCCAATGCTCATCATGTTGTCAAAGGTCGTTTTGCTTGCATTGTTGGGGTTTTAGGCCGTTTTCAACAGCACGTATGCCCAATCGCCATCACAGTCCACATACTCATGTTTACTGGGGGATAATACTGAAAACAGTGTGGTATAAGGAGCCATTGCTCATCCTGGTTTCAAAGGTCGTTTTGAGTGCACTGTCCGGAGATTTAGGCTGCTTTCCGTAGCATGTATGTGCAATCACCCTCACAGTTCACAAACTCATGGGACCTGGGTGAATCAACCCAGCTTTGCGTTAGGACTGAACACAGGGTGGAAAGAGGAGCCATTGCTTATTATGTTTACAAAGGTCACATACACATGTTTTCTGGGTTATTCTACCCAGCTAGGCAATAGGACTGAAAACAGTGTGGTAAGAGGAAGGAGCCATTGATCATCATGTCTACAAAGGTCGTTTTGATTGCGTTGTTGGAATTTTTTTAGGCCGTTTACAACAGCATTTATGTTAAATAACCCTCACTGCTCGAACACACATGCTTCCTGGGTGAATCAACCCATCTACGCGATAAGACTGAAAACAGTGTGGTAACAGGAGCCATTGCTCATCATGTTTTCAAAGGTCGTTTTGAGTGCACTGTACGTACGGAGTTTTAGGCTGTTTTCAATAGCATTTATGTGCAATCACCCTCACAGTTCACAAACTCATGGGACCTGGGTGAATCAACCCAGCTACGCGATAACACTGAAAACAGTGTGGAAAGAGGAGCCATTGCTCACCATGATTTCAAAGGTCGTTGTGTTTGTATTGGTGGGTGTTTTACGCCGTTTTCAACATCATATATGTCAAATCACCCGCACTGTTCACATACTCATTCGTCCTGGGTGATTCAACCCAGCTACTCAATAGTACTGTACACACTGTGACAAAGGGAGCAATTGCCCGCCCTACTTTCAGAGGTCGTTTTGTTTCTATTGTTGGGTGTTTTAGGCCGTTTTCAACATCATTCCAGTCATACCACCCCGCCAGTTCACACACTCGTGATCCCTGGGTGAATCAACCCAGCTATGCAATAGAACTGAACACATTGTGGCAAAAGAAGCAATTGCCCGCCATGCTTTGAAATGGCGTTTTGTTTGCATTGTAGGGGTTTTGATATTGGAAGCGAGTTGTTGCATGACTAAATAAGTGTTGAAATTGGCATAAAATATCTGCATGTGGGAAAGCGTTAGTAAAGGGTTCACTGGTCTTCGCACCTCTGCAGGTTAAATCCCTTTCGGCGGTACAGTGAACGATTTTCCCATAACCCCTTTCCCACATACATAAACTCCCTATAAATGAACTATCGAAAACATTGTGATAAAAACAGCCAATGCTCATCATGTTGTCAAAGGTCGTTTTGCTTGCATTGTTGGGGTTTTAGGCCGTTTTTCAACAGCACGTATGCCCAATCGCCATCACAGTCCACATACTCATGTTTACTGGGGGATAATACTGAAAACAGTGTGGTATAAGGAGCCATTGCTCATCCTGGTTTCAAAGGTCGTTTTGAGTGCACTGTCCGGAGATTTAGGCTGCTTTCCGTAGCATGTATGTGCAATCACCCTCACAGTTCACAAACTCATGGGACCTGGGTGAATCAACCCAGCTTTGCGTTAGGACTGAACACAGGGTGGAAATAGGAGCCATTGCTTATTATGTTTACAAAGGTCACATACACATGTTTTCTCGGTTATTCTACCCAGCTAGGCAATAGGACTGAAAACAGTGTGGTAAGAGGAAGGAGCCATTGATCATCATGTCTACAAAGGTCGTTTTGATTGCGTTGTTGGAATTTGTTTAGGCCGTTTACAACAGCATTTATGTTAAATAACCCTCACTGCTCGAACACACATGCTTCCTGGGTGAATCAACCCATCTACGCGATAAGACTGAAAACAGTGTGGTAACAGGAGCCATTGCTCATCATGTTTTCAAAGGTCGTTTTGAGTGCACTGTACGTACGGAGTTTTAGGCTGTTTTCAATAGCATTTATGTGCAATCACCCTCACAGTTCACAAACTCATGGGACCTGGGTGAATCAACCCAGCTACGCGATAACACTGAAAACAGTGTGGAAAGAGGAGCCATTGCTCACCATGATTTCAAAGGTCGTTGTGTTTGTATTGGTGGGTGTTTTACGCCGTTTTCAACATCATATATGTCAAATCACCCGCACTGTTCACATACTCATTCGTCCTGGGTGATTCAACCCAGCTACTCAATAGTACTGTACACACTGTGACAAAGGGAGCAATTGCCCGCCCTACTTTCAGAGGTCGTTTTGTTTCTATTGTTGGGTGTTTTAGGCCGTTTTCAACATCATTCCAGTCATACCACCCCGCCAGTTCACACACTCGTGATCCCTGGGTGAATCAACCCAGCTATGCAATAGAACTGAACACATTGTGGCAAAAGAAGCAATTGCCCGCCATGCTTTGAAATGGCGTTTTGTTTGCATTGTAGGGGTTTTGATATTGGAAGCGAGTTGTTGCATGACTAAATAAGTGTTGAAATTGGCATAAAATATCTGCATGTGGGAAAGCGTTAGTAAAGGGTTCACTGGTCTTCGCACCTCTGCAGGTTAAATCCCTTTCGGCGGTACAGTGAACGATTTTCCCATAACCCCTTTCCCACATACATAAACTCCCTATAAATGAACTATCGAAAACATTGTGATAAAAACAGCCAATGCTCATCATGTTGTCAAAGGTCGTTTTGCTTGCATTGTTGGGGTTTTAGGCCGTTTTCAACAGCACGTATGCCCAATCGCCATCACAGTCCACATACTCATGTTTACTGGGGGATAATACTGAAAACAGTGTGGTATAAGGAGCCATTGCTCATCCTGGTTTCAAAGGTCGTTTTGAGTGCACTGTCCGGAGATTTAGGCTGCTTTCCGTAGCATGTATGTGCAATCACCCTCACAGTTCACAAACTCATGGGACCTGGGTGAATCAACCCAGCTTTGCGTTAGGACTGAACACAGGGTGGAAAGAGGAGCCATTGCTTATTATGTTTACAAAGGTCACATACACATGTTTTCTGGGTTATTCTACCCAGCTAGGCAATAGGACTGAAAACAGTGTGGTAAGAGGAAGGAGCCATTGATCATCATGTCTACAAAGGTCGTTTTGATTGCGTTGTTGGAATTTTTTTAGGCCGTTTACAACAGCATTTATGTTAAATAACCCTCACTGCTCGAACACACATGCTTCCTGGGTGAATCAACCCATCTACGCGATAAGACTGAAAACAGTGTGGTAACAGGAGCCATTGCTCATCATGTTTTCAAAGGTCGTTTTGAGTGCACTGTACGTACGGAGTTTTAGGCTGTTTTCAATAGCATTTATGTGCAATCACCCTCACAGTTCACAAACTCATGGGACCTGGGTGAATCAACCCAGCTACGCGATAACACTGAAAACAGTGTGGAAAGAGGAGCCATTGCTCACCATGATTTCAAAGGTCGTTGTGTTTGTATTGGTGGGTGTTTTACGCCGTTTTCAACATCATATATGTCAAATCACCCGCACTGTTCACATACTCATTCGTCCTGGGTGATTCAACCCAGCTACTCAATAGTACTGTACACACTGTGACAAAGGGAGCAATTGCCCGCCCTACTTTCAGAGGTCGTTTTGTTTCTATTGTTGGGTGTTTTAGGCCGTTTTCAACATCATTCCAGTCATACCACCCCGCCAGTTCACACACTCGTGATCCCTGGGTGAATCAACCCAGCTATGCAATAGAACTGAACACATTGTGGCAAAAGAAGCAATTGCCCGCCATGCTTTGAAATGGCGTTTTGTTTGCATTGTAGGGGTTTTGATATTGGAAGCGAGTTGTTGCATGACTAAATAAGTGTTGAAATTGGCATAAAATATCTGCATGTGGGAAAGCGTTAGTAAAGGGTTCACTGGTCTTCGCACTTCTGCAGGTTAAATCCCTTTCGGCGGTACAGTGAACGATTTTCCCATAACCCCTTTCCCACATACATAAACTCCCTATAAATGAACTATCGAAAACATTGTGATAAAAACAGCCAATGCTCATCATGTTGTCAAAGGTCGTTTTGCTTGCATTGTTGGGGTTTTAGGCCGTTTTCAACAGCACGTATGCCCAATCGCCATCACAGTCCACATACTCATGTTTACTGGGGGATAATACTGAAAACAGTGTGGTATAAGGAGCCATTGCTCATCCTGGTTTCAAAGGTCGTTTTGAGTGCACTGTCCGGAGATTTAGGCTGCTTTCCGTAGCATGTATGTGCAATCACCCTCACAGTTCACAAACTCATGGGACCTGGGTGAATCAACCCAGCTTTGCGTTAGGACTGAACACAGGGTGGAAAGAGGAGCCATTGCTTATTATGTTTACAAAGGTCACATACACATGTTTTCTGGGTTATTCTACCCAGCTAGGCAATAGGACTGAAAACAGTGTGGTAAGAGGAAGGAGCCATTGATCATCATGTCTACAAAGGTCGTTTTGATTGCGTTGTTGGAATTTTTTT
>JASEVX010000001.1:44375098-44443100 GCA_031761405.1 Serripes groenlandicus | reverse complement strand
TAGGCCGTTTTCAACATCATTCCAGTCATACCACCCCGTCAGTTCACACACTCGTGATCCCTGGGTGAATCAACCCAGCTATGCAATAGAACTGAACACATTGTGGCAAAAGAAGCAATTGCCCGCCATGCTTTGAAATGGCGTTTTGTTTGCATTGTAGGGGTTTTGATATTGGAAGCGAGTTGTTGCATGACTAAATAAGTGTTGAAATTGGCATAAAATATCTGCATGTGGGAAAGCGTTAGTAAAGGGTTCACTGGTCTTCGCACCTCTGCAGGTTAAATCCCTTTCGGCGGTACAGTGAACGATTTTCCCATAACCCCTTTCCCACATACATAAACTCCCTATAAATGAACTATCGAAAACATTGTGATAAAAACAGCCAATGCTCATCATGTTGTCAAAGGTCGTTTTGCTTGCATTGTTGGGGTTTTAGGCCGTTTTCAACAGCACGTATGCCCAATCGCCATCACAGTCCACATACTCATGTTTACTGGGGGATAATACTGAAAACAGTGTGGTATAAGGAGCCATTGCTCATCCTGGTTTCAAAGGTCGTTTTGAGTGCACTGTCCGGAGATTTAGGCTGCTTTCCGTAGCATGTATGTGCAATCACCCTCACAGTTCACAAACTCATGGGACCTGGGTGAATCAACCCAGCTTTGCGTTAGGACTGAACACAGGGTGGAAAGAGGAGCCATTGCTTATTATGTTTACAAAGGTCACATACACATGTTTTCTGGGTTATTCTACCCAGCTAGGCAATAGGACTGAAAACAGTGTGGTAAGAGGAAGGAGCCATTGATCATCATGTCTACAAAGGTCGTTTTGATTGCGTTGTTGGAATTTTTTTAGGCCGTTTACAACAGCATTTATGTTAAATAACCCTCACTGCTCGAACACACATGCTTCCTGGGTGAATCAACCCATCTACGCGATAAGACTGAAAACAGTGTGGTAACAGGAGCCATTGCTCATCATGTTTTCAAAGGTCGTTTTGAGTGCACTGTACGTACGGAGTTTTAGGCTGTTTTCAATAGCATTTATGTGCAATCACCCTCACAGTTCACAAACTCATGGGACCTGGGTGAATCAACCCAGCTACGCGATAACACTGAAAACAGTGTGGAAAGAGGAGCCATTGCTCACCATGATTTCAAAGGTCGTTGTGTTTGTATTGGTGGGTGTTTTACGCCGTTTTCAACATCATATATGTCAAATCACCCGCACTGTTCACATACTCATTCGTCCTGGGTGATTCAACCCAGCTACTCAATAGTACTGTACACACTGTGACAAAGGGAGCAATTGCCCGCCCTACTTTCAGAGGTCGTTTTGTTTCTATTGTTGGGTGTTTTAGGCCGTTTTCAACATCATTCCAGTCATACCACCCCGTCAGTTCACACACTCGTGATCCCTGGGTGAATCAACCCAGCTATGCAATAGAACTGAACACATTGTGGCAAAAGAAGCAATTGCCCGCCATGCTTTGAAATGGCGTTTTGTTTGCATTGTAGGGGTTTTGATATTGGAAGCGAGTTGTTGCATGACTAAATAAGTGTTGAAATTGGCATAAAATATCTGCATGTGGGAAAGCGTTAGTAAAGGGTTCACTGGTCTTCGCACCTCTGCAGGTTAAATCCCTTTCGGCGGTACAGTGAACGATTTTCCCACATACAGCTTTGCGTTAGGACTGAAAACAGTGTGGAAAGAGGAGCCATTGCTTATCGTGTTTACAAAGGTCACATACTCATGTTGTCTGGTTTATTCTACATACATACATACTGTTAGACACTCATGATGATAGACATACAATGATGATAGGCATACATAGACATATAGACATACAAACGCATAGACCGATACACATACAGACTGCACATGAATACACTTGCAAACAGACAAACAGGCAGATTGACAGTTACACCAATAGATGGACGGACATACATATCTACATAAACAAAAAGACATGCATACATACATACATACATACATACATACATACATACATACATGCATGCATACATACATACATACATACATACATACATACATACATACATACATACATACATACATACATACATACATACATACATACATACAGACATGCACTCAGATAGACAAACATTCACACATGCATACATTCAGAGACACATGAATAAACACAGATAGAAATACAATAGTGATACACATACATAATGATAGACATACATAATGATAGATATACATTCATGATGATATACATACATGGACAGATAAACATACAAATACATAGACAGATATGCATACACACACACACACATAGATAGATAAACATACACATTCATATAGTCAGATTGACAGTTACACAGTTATTATTACAAATTATAGATATAAACACGCATTTAGGAGAAAGTTCACCAGTGTGATACCTAAATGGATCGCAAATGTGCGTATTCCACTTTCGTTCCGCCTCGCAAACGTTCAAAAGTAGCCCGATCCTAGGTTGTTTTGGCATGTGATGGTAGAAGAAACACGCCTCTATCCAACCATACCATAGGTTCGGCTTAGATCACTATATTCAAGAAAAAGGCCAAGGCCCATTCGAATACGGTCTCACACGAGTACTAATTAACTTTAGTGTAAATCAAATCGCATCGCGAATCTTCATATGAACAGACAGACAGCAGACAGACATGTCATTTATCATAAGCAAATTGGGGTAGTATACTTTTTTGGAAACCAGTACAAGGTAAACACACCGAGGTAACAACCTCAGTATGGGACACCCTCAACCTCGGTATGGGACACACAGCAACATCGGTATGGGACACACAGCAATATCATCGGTATGGGACACACAGCAACATCGGTGGACACACAGCAACATCGGTATGGGACACACAGTAAACACATTGTTGACAAACGGAGGAATTTAATAGGAGACAAAGACATCAGCTTTGTGTATCTCATGTGTTTAATAAGTTTTCTAGATAAATTACTTAACCCGTTTGTTGCCCAGAGCTCTAGAAACGAGGAGTAAACTTGTCATTATCCTTCAATATCACAACTGAGTCCTATGTCGCATTTAAAACTGTGGAAAACGATTGACATCTCTTTATTTATATACATTCAAGTAGCTCATTCGAAAACGTCTTCAAACCATAGCTTTATACATTTGGCAAGACATGTATTTCATTCGTGTATGCAAAGAAGCGAAGCTGTTCAAACTCATTAACATATTTTACATCAACAATTGCTACACATCCATGTGTTTCCATGATCAAAATCACAATAAAAGTACACACCTCATGAAGTGGGGATCCTGCCACTTGCTGTGTGCATTTTCTGATATACTGCGCATGCGCACGCCTGAGTTTAAGTAGAATATCGGGACGAGGTGTGTGGGGTCACACACAGCACCCTTACACGCCCAAAATCGACACACCGAGGTATCGTACATTTTTAAAGATATAAACATAGACGAGCATTCTGCGTTACTTTAGAGGTAAACACACCGAGGTAATGGAAAAAATACCTCGGTTTGTGTACTTCTATGACCTACCTCGGTGAGTAGGGTATACCAACGCACACACACACATATATACAGACAGACAGACAGACATACAGACACCCCCCCCCCCCCTCCCCGTAACTGCTACTAGTCTTATATGTAATATATATTTAGAAGTTAATTTGCAATATTGTAACAACACTGTCTGATCTACTGATCTACACGATTTACCATGTTCACATACTACATCCATGACTTCAGAGACCAGCTTAGTTTACCAAAATATAGTAATACAGAAAGACATACATGAGGATAGACATGCATAGACAGATATACATACAAACGCATAGACAGATAAACATACAGATTGACAGACACAATGTCATGTTTATAAACATATAACCGAATAAATGCATACAAGCAGATTGACAGTTACACCAGCAGATACACGGAGGGATAGACGGACAAACATACGTATATACATAAACATAAATACAAACATAAACATAAACATAAAGACATAACTACAGATAGATATACACTCAGATAGACATAAATTCGGAGACACATGAATAAATGCAGACATACATACATAGGGATAGACATATATAATGATAGAGACGACACGATGATAGACATACATGATGATAGGCATACATAGACATATATACTTACAAGCGTAGTCAGATACTTAGCTTGGTTTACCGAAATATAGTAATACAGAATGATAGAGACGACACGATGATAGACATACATGATGATATGCAATACACAAACAGATAGATATACACATACATAGACAGATAGACTTATAAACGCATAGGCAGATAAACACACAGATTGCCAACCTACCGCATGGATGTACATGTATACAGACAAACAGGCATATTGACAGTTACACCAACATATTAACGGAGAGAAAGACGGACAACCATATATACACATAAACATAAAGACATAAATACAGATCGAGATACACTCAGAAATAAATAAATTCAGAAACACATGAATACATGCCGAAACACATACATAGACATGCACGATAATAGACATACAGGATGCTAGGCATACATAGACAGATAGACATACAAATACATAGACATATATACTTATAGACGCATAGGCAGATAAACATACAGATTGACCATCGCATGGATGTACATTCATACAGACAAACAGGCATATCAACAGTTACCCCAACAGATAAACGGAGAGATAGACGGACATGCATGTGAACATAAACATAAAGACATAAATACAGATAGATATACACTCAGATAGACATAAATTCAGAGACACAAGAATACATGCATATATACATAAATAGGGATATACATACAAACATACTGATAGACACTCTTGATGATAGACATACATGATGATAGGTATACATAGACATATAGACTTACAAACGCATAGACCGATACACATACAGACTGCACATGGATACACTTGCAAACAGACAAACAGGCAGATTGACAGTTACACCAATAGATGGACGGACACACATATCTACATAAACAAAAAGACATGCATACATACATACATACATACATACATACATACATACATACATACATACATACATACATACATACATACATACATACAGACATACATACATACAGACATGCACTCAGATAGACAAACATTCACACATGCATACATTCAGAGACACATGAATAAACACAGATAGAAATACATAGTGATACACATACATAATAATAGACATACATTCATGATGATATACATACATGGACAGATAAACATACAAATACATAGACAGATAGGCATACACACACACACATAGATAGATAAACATACACATGCATATAGTCAGATTTACAGTTACATGTACACAGTTATTATTACACAAATAATAGATATAAACACGCATTTAGGAGAAAGTTCACCAGTGTGATACCACTCATGTGTTCGGGGTGATTCTACCCAGCTAGGCAATATAACTGAAAACAGTGCGGTAAGAGGAGCCATTGCTCATCATGTTTTCAAAGGTCGTTTTGATTGCGTTGTTGGTTATTTTAGGCCGTTTTCAACAGCATTTGTGTTAAATACCCCTCACTGCTCACACAAACATGCTTCCTGGGTGAATCAACCCATCTACGCGATAGGACTGAAAACAGAGTGGTATAAGGAGCCATTGCTCATCATGTTTTCAAAGGTCGTTTTGTTTGTATTTTTGGGTGTTTTACGCCGTTTTCAACATCATATATGTCAAATCACCCGCACTGTTCACATACCCATGCGTCCTGGGTGATTCAATCCAGCTCTTCAATAGTACTGAACACACTGTGACAAAGGGAGCAACTGCCCGCCCTGCTTTCAGAGGTTGTTTTGTTTGTATTGTTGGGTGTTTTATGCCGTTTTCAACATCATTCCAGTCATACCACCCCGTCAATTCACACACTCGTGATCCCTGGGTGAATATACCCAGCTATGCAATAGACCTGAACACATTGTGGCAAGAGAACAACTGTCCGCCATGCTTTAACGTGTCGTCTTGTTTGCACATACTCATGTTTTTTGAGTGATTCTACCCAGCTAGGCAATAGGACTGAAAATAGTGTGGTAAGAGGAGCCATTGCTCATCATGTTTTCAAAGGTCGTTTTGATTGCGTTGTTGGGTGTTTTACGCCGTTTTCAACATCATATATGTCAAATCGCACGCACTGTTCATATACTCATGCGTCCTGGGTGATTCAACCCACATACTCAATAGTACTGAACATACTGTGACAAAGGGAGCAATTGCCGGTCCTGCTTTCAGAGGTCGTTTTTGTTGGTATTGTTGGGTGTTTTAGGCCGTTTTCCACATCATTCAAGTCATACCACCCCGTCAGTTCACACACTCGTGATCCCTGGGTGAAACAACCCTGCTATGCAATAGACCTGAACACATTGTGGCAAGAGAAGCAATTGCCCGCCATGCATAAAATGTCGTTTTGTTTGCATTGTATGGGTTTTGATCTTGGAAGCGAGTTGTTTCATGGCAATCGCCATCACAGCGCACATACTCGTGTTTTTGTGTGATTCTACCCAGCTAGGCAATAGGACTGAAAACAGTGTGGCAAGAGGAGCCATTGCTCATCATGTTTTCAAAGGTCGTTTTGATTGCGTTGTTGGTTGTTTTTAGGCCGTTTTCAACAGCATTTATGTTAAATACACCTCACTGCTCACACACACATGCTTCCTGGGTGAATCAACCCATCTACGCGATAGGACTGAAAACAGTGTGGTATAAGGAGCCATTGCTCATCATGTTTTCAAAGGTCAATGTGATTGCATTGTTGGGGTTTATAGGCCGTTTTCAACAGCATGTATGTCCAATCACTCTCACAGTTCACAAACTCATGGGACCTGGGAGAATCAACCCAGCTATGCATTAGGACTGAAAACAGTGTGGAAAGAGCGGCCATTGCTAAATCATGATTTCAAAGGTCGTTTTGTTTGTATTTTTGGATTGTTTACGCCGGTTTCAACATCATATATGTCAAATCACCCGCACTATTCACATACTAATGCGTCCTGGGTGATTCAATCCAGCTACTCAATAGTACTGAACACACTATGACAAAGGGAGCAATTGCCCGCCCTGCTTTCAGAGGTCGTTTTGTTTGTATTGTTGGGTATTTTACGCCGTTTTCAACATCATATATGTCAAATCGCACGCACTGTTCATATACTCATGCGTCCTGGGTGATTCAACCCAGCTATGCGTTAGGAAAAACAGTGTGGAAAGAAGAGCCATTGCTAATCATGATTTCAAAGGTCGTTTTGTTTGTATTGTTGGGTGTTTTAGGCCGTTTTCAACATCATTCCAGTCATACCACCCCGTCAGTTCACACACTCGTGATCCCTGTGTGAATCAACCCAGCTATGCAATAGACCTGAACACATTGTGGCAAGAGAATCAATTGTCCGCCATGCTTTAACATGTCGTCTTGTTTGCACATACTCATGTTTTTTGAGTGATTCTACCCAGCTAGGCAATAGGACTGAAAACAGTGTGGTAAGAGGAGCCAATGCTCATCATGTTTTCAAAGGTCGTTTTGATTGCGTTGTTGGGTGTTTTACGCCGTTTTCAACATCATATATGTCAAATCGCACGCACTGTTCATATACTCATGCGTCCTGGGATTCAACCCAGCTATGCGTTAGGACTGAAAACAGTGTGGAAAGAAGAGCCATTGCTAATCATGATTTCAAAGGTCGTTTTGTTTGTTTTGTTGGGTGTTTTACGCCGTTTTCAATATCATATATGTCAAATGACACGCACTGTTCACATACTCATGCGTCCTGGGTGATTCAACCCACAAACTCAATAGTACTGAACACACTGTGACAACAGGGACAAAAGAATAGTCGACTTACCCTTCATAAAGTACTTCCATTGAACGAAATCCATAATTTACAGAAGTATGTTTGCGAAGAATCAAACTATCCTTTCCTACCATTTATGTCGTTTTCCTTAAGGTATTTATTCATTACTTGCGATACAATGCGTTACAATGACGTCACATTTGGATGTGTTTACATCCGGTTAGTTGAGAAAATATTATTTTTAAAATAGAAAACGAGTGCAGATTCCTTGTTTTCATAGAGTAGGTATTGTTTTATTTAATTATTTCCTCTAGGAGTATTTTTTGTTTCTTAATTTACTTTGCATTCAATCAAAACTAAGGAATATCGTGTCTTCGCCTGGAACCAGAAATATACCAGTTACGAAGTTACTGATTCAGTACAGTAAAACACCTACTTGAAACAAATGGCCGAAAAGAAGTATTATGTTGTTTGAGAATTGTGATGTGAAAAACAGTAAGATTGTACTGAATTCTCGTTTTTTACCTCTACTGGCCAAAGGCCAGAAGGGCTTATGTCGTGGCAATTTGTCCGTCGTCCGTGCGTGCGTGCGTGCGTACGTGCGTACGTGCGTGCGTCCGTGCGTCCGTCCGTAAACAATTTCTTGTTAACACGATACAGTCTTCAAACTTATACAGTAGTTAGATATCCATGAGAGCTCGGTTCCTTTCGAAAAACCAGCCACAGATCCGCCCATGCATGACTGGTTTATGGCCCTTGAAATGGTCAAAATTGCTATAAAAGAGCTTGTTAACACGATACAGTCTCTTTTTCTTTATTGTATCTCAATCAAAATTATACAGTAGTTAGATATCCATGAGAGCTTGATTCCTTTCGAAAACAAGCCAGATCCGCCCCATGCATGACTGAATTATGGCGCTTGAAATTGTCAAAATTGCTATAATAGGGCTTGTTCACATGATACAGTCCTTATTTGTTATTGTATCTCAATCAAACTTATACAGTAGTTAGATATCCATGAGAGTTTGGTTCATTTCTAAAAAACGGCCAGATCTACCCATGCATGGCTGGATTATGGCCCTTGAAATTGTCAAAATTGCTATAATACAGCTTGTGAACACAATAGAGCTTCCATTTACTATCTGATCTACACCAAACTTAGATGGTATTTGAATATTGATGACATATTGGTTCCTTTTGAAACAAGCCAGATCAATGCCAGTAGAGCATAGGCCCTCATGGGCCTCTTGTTTTATTTCTTATTTTTTTTAACCAAGTCGAAATGGCTTTAAGGAATCTGAACAAGGAACATTTTTCAGCCAGTGGAGCTAAACATTAAGAAATATTACATAAATAAAATTATTATTTTTTAGGAAAAAGTTGATAAATTGCTTATTGTGAGCAATTTCTTCTTTGTCCACACTGTTTGCAAAATGGGTATGCTGCAATATGTGTTAAAGCGTGTCTGCAGGTGGATACGTCTTGTTCACCTGTCAAGTGCATTTGTGATCAAACATAGACTGTCTTACTTAAAATATATTACTGAAAAGGACTGACCTTAGCAAGAACCAAATATCCGGGCAAGTTGCCCAACAAACTGTTCATCTTGTATATGCAAATTACACTTATTAGAATGGATTTAAATGTCGATTTAGCAAAGATAATTACAAAGTAGTGAAATTCATAAATGTAGATTACATTTATGTATTATATAGCAGTAAAAAAGTATCGCAACTTTTGTGACAATGTGAGTGCTTCAAAATATCTTGACAGCGAGTAAAAACATTTGTTTGTCGTTCATCAACTTCAATAATCTAAGGGTTATGTACTAATTAACTCTCTCCCACATGTAGACACATTTAAAGTTATTTGTATAACATTTTGGTTTAAGCTGAACGTGACTCGTTGTTTAATTGTTGTTCTGAATTAAGAGACATTACGCATATTGTTACCATAGTAACCATTTATATTGAGAAAATGTGTTTATCTATTGTATGATCACAGGAAAGGTATTTCATGTATGTGTTTCCATCTAGACATGGAAAATAACATATTGTTTATAACTTACACTTTTTTGGTTTCCATGCATGTCCAATGCTTACCACGGCTCCATTGAGTTGGTTACCACAAAACAAATAGTAGTCAGCATGAACTAAAAAAAGTGGTTATATTAATCTGTTAAGAAAAAATAATTACAAAGCAGTGAAATTCAAATATGTAGATTACATTTATGTATTATATAGCAGTAAAAAAGTATCGCAACTTTTGTGACAATGTGATTGCTTCAAAATATCTTGACATCGAGTAAAATCATTTGTTTGCCGTTCATCAGATTCAATAATCTAAGGGTTATGTACTAATTAAGCCTCTCCCACATGTAAACACATTTGAAGTTATTTTTATAACATTTTGGTTTAACCTGAACGTGACTGTTTGTTTAATTGTTGATCTGAAATAAGAGACATGACGCATATTGTTACCATAGTAACCATTTATATTGAGAAAATGTGTTTATCTATTGTATGATCACAGGAAAGCTATTTCATGTATGTGTTTCCATCTAGACATGGAAAATAACATATTGTTTATATCTTACACACTTTTGGTTTCCATGCATGTCCAATGCTTACCACGGATTCATTGATTTGGTTACCACAAAACAAATAGTAGTCAGCATGAACTAAAAAACAGTGGTTATATTAATCTTCAAGCACCTTCTATATTCATGAAGTGATTTCATTTAAGAAACATATATAACACATTTTATTTAGTATACAACATTGGTTGTTTCCATAGCAACATACGTTTCTTACATGTAGATTGAGAGAAACAATTATTTCTCGGACTATGTTCGAGTATTTGCGGAGATTGTCCAATTCTGTTTAAATAGAGTAATGTGCCATTGTGAAACAATCTTTAAACCTTATTTTACCATTATGGTTTCGCATTTTACATTTTTGTTATATTTTTACATATTCCATAATATATTTTACACACAAAAAAAAAAGTAAATCCCGTGCCAAAAACTGGGTCACTAGGCCAAATTGAAGGAAAATCTTGTTAACACTGTAGAAGCCACATTTTTAGCTCAACTATACACGAAGTGCAAAATGAGCTATTGGGATCACATTTTGTCCGGCTTCCGTCCGTCATCCATCGTCAACATTTGAGCTTGTTAACACTCTACAGGCTACATCCAATCTTCACGAAAGTTTATCAGAACGTTCATCGCCATCAAATCTTGGACAGTTCGAAACTGGGTCGTATGAGGTCAAAAACTAGGTCACTGGGTCAAATTGAAGGGAAATCTTGTTAACATCTTGGAGGCCACATTTTCAGAATGTTTGTCATGATAATATGTAAGTATGCAAGTTCGAACATTGTTCATGTCGGGTCAAAAAGTAGCTCACTAGGTTAAATTGAAGGAAAGTCTTGTTAACACTCCAGAGGCCGCAATTGTTGCTTCAGCAGTTTGAGATTTTGTCAGAACTGTTGTCTTGGAAATGTCTAGGTCAAGTTCGAATATGGGTCATATTGGGTCAGAATCTAAGTATCAAAGCCAAATTGAAGGAAAATCTTGTTAACTCAGTAGAAGCCGCTTAGAAGAGAATGTTTATCTAAATGATATCTAGGCCAAGATCGAATATGGGTCATGCCGGATTAAAAACTAGGTCACTAGGCCAAATTGAAGGGAAATATTGTTAACACTCTTGGATACTGCATTTTTAATTTGAGCATGATGAAACTTTATCAGAATGTTTGTCTTGATGATATGTAAGTCAAGTTCGAGCATGGGTCATGTTGGGTCAAAAAGTAGTTCACTATGTCAAATTGACGGAAAATCTTGTTAACACTCTAGAGGCTGCATTTCTTGCTTCAGAAGTTTGAAATTTTGTCAGAATGTTTGTCTTAAAGATATCTAGGTCAAGTTATGGGCCATGTAGGGTCAAAAACTAGGTCACACGGCCAAAATTGAAGTAAGATCTTGTTAACATTTTTTGTCAGAGTGTTTGTCTGAATTATATCTAGGCCAAGTTCAAATATGGGTCATATTAGGTCAGAAAAAAAGGTCAATAAAGGAAAATATTGTTCAAACTCCGGAGGCCTCATTTTTACTTTGAGCAAGTTGAAACTTCGCAGAATGTTGTCTTGGTGATATCTAGTCCATGTTGGAATATGGGTCATATCAGGTAAAAAAATAAAGATCACTAGACCAAATGAAGGAAAATCGTATTAACACTGTGGAGGTTGCATTCAGAATAATTGTTTTTAAGTGATTTGCATTGCAGTAAATTGTATAATTATGGTGAGCGAACTAGTGCCATCATGGCCCTCTTGTTTGAAATATGGTCAGAATGTGTATCTCAGAAGGCCAAATTGAAGGAAGATCTTGTTAACACTTTGGATGCCACATTTGTTGCTTCAGCAGCTTGAAATTTTGTCAGAATATTTGTCTGAATTATATATAGGCCAAGTTCGAATATGGGTCATATTAGGTCAATTAAGGAAAATATTGTTCAAACTCCGGAGGCCTCATTTTTACTTTGAGCAAGTTGAAACTTTGTCAGAATGTTGTCTTGATGATATCTAGTCCATGTTGGAATATGGGTCATATCAGGTAAAAAAATAAAGATCACTAGGCCAAATGAAGGAAAATCGTGTTAACACTGTGGAGGTTGCATTCAGAATAATTGTTTTGATGTGTTTTGCATTACAGTACATTGTATAATTAAGGTGAGCGAACTAGGGCCATCATCGCCCTCTTGTTTAAAATATGGTCAGAATGTGTATCTCAATGATATCTAGGTCAAGTTCGAATATAGGTCATATCAGGTAAACAACAATAGGTTACAACACTGGAGGTTACATTTTTAATCTTTGTCAGAATAATTGTCTTGATGAGTTTTGCATTGTTCAAAGACTTTCACCCAGTCTATTACATTGTTTAGAAAATTATTTCTACTTGATGGAAGTTGATTTTACATTGACATATTTCAAATATTGACAAATATTATTTGGCAAAAATATATTGTGGAGAGAATTTTATTATTTCATAAACAAAATCATTATAGATAATCGCATTAAGGAGTTTAAATATAAGACATTACACCGAATACTTGCCATAAACCTAAACTTATTTAAATGGAATATTGAAAAAGATCCATTGTGTAAATCTTGCAATAAATTAGAAGATTTTGAACACTTCTTCATTTATTGCCAGTATTTAGACACTTTTTGGGCAAAAGTAGATGAATGCTTTAGAAACTGCGGTTATCATAGATCCTTTAGAAATCTACAAAACCTGATCTTTGGATATAAATTGGAAATTCTTGAATATCAGCCCCTAAACATGCTATTGAATATAATAGCTTAATGCATCTACAAAACATATTTCAAAAGCGAAAGACGAACAAAATTACTGAACATAATAAACATATTATACTATGACATATTGATTATAGTAAAATACTATGAAAACAAAAATGTTAGAATAGATTTTCTAAAACAATTTCAAAGATTTCTCAAGTCATAACTAAAGATAGACAGATATTGGAAAAAGTCAGCATGCATACTCACAATCCAAATGTACCGTAATAATCCAAACACATATCCAAACAAATAACTAAATTATCCGAAATTTGCAAATCGAAACAGCACTTTGTAACATAAAAAAAAATCTACTAATTCATTTCTTTTTAAGTAAACAAAGGGGGAAAAAAGAAACCACACAAATGTAAACAACTTAAATCCGTCAATGACATTCCTCTATAGTTAAATAACTAGTACAATAAACGAAAAGCACGTATAACCCGTGACTAAAACCACAAGTACATGTATATATCGCGGACGATATAACGACCTTTAAATAATAATGTTATGATATGTTATGTTATATAGTACTCCATACGTTGTATTAATCACATATTATGTAAATACTGTACTTAACCGGTTTTGGAAATAAAATATTTAAAAAAAAAAAAAAAAAAAAAAAACATTGACATATTTCTCAATATAATAAGACAGAAACCTCAAAATAGTCTGCCCCAACCTGCTGTCAAATTTTCCTTTAATTCTTCATGTCTTAAGTGTGTATACTTGTGAGTTCTTGCACTCAGGTGAGCGATATAGTGCCAACAAGGTCTTCCGGTTTTCAAATTTGCCGTTTCATAATATTTACTATTGTTGATATAATCTTTCAACTGCTTAACAATAAAAACGTAAACATAAGCTGTAGTTGTTATTTCCTTTCACATGTTCTCTACTTCTCCAACCTTCATGCAGCCCCAGGCCGTCTTGATTATATTTGCCACGATCGTTATTTGGTACGAAATATTTGCCTTTTCAGCTATTACCATTTGGAACAACTGCGTAAAGACAAAAACTAGACACCAAAGAAACTCATTGGGGAAAGGGATGTCAAAGCACTTTAGGACATATTTTTTCTCAAAACGCATATGACTGCCAAATTTAGTAAATCTTAGTGAATTGGTGTAAGAGAAATGGACCGAATAAGGTAGGTTTCGGATGCCTTGCTACTGTATTGTAGTAAAACATTGATAGTCAAGTTAAGCGCATGACAACGGTTTTACGTTTCATTAACACAGTGTTCCGTGATGTCCTTGTATGAAAATCATCGGCTCCATTTCTACTTATTTCTAAACACAGCGCGTTTCCTTGGAAACCCTAAACAGTTTGTTAATTACAGCGTTTCTCCTATCTAATGCTAATGATTTGCTTGTTATCTTTATTTTGCTTTTATAATTGTGTGAAACTTTAATCAAAGGATTCATTAATAGTTTTCTTAATTGAGGAAGTTGTCAATTAACAACCTTTAGGGGTTATCGCAGATGACACCCTGCATCATATACCATGCATCCCTTGAAAGATTCCCGCATACACCGTTGGCAGTTGGCAAGTATAAAGCATAAAAGCAGTTATAAGTCTTATGCAGGACTGTGTAACATTTTAGGCACACAAATGTACCTCGTACAATTCACGAGAGGCTGCTCTTAAATATTGATAACCGTCTGTCCCTTTAGGTTGAAAATAGTAAAAGATTATAGCATTTGACGGCGCATTAATCTTAAAAATCCAAAGATGTAAGTTCTATTTCCATAGAGTTTCGTCAAGAATGCATATAGACCGGCTTTATAAAGGCCATGGTTTACATAACAACAACAAGATACTATATTAATTTAGTTTGGGCTTATTCATAAGACAACAAACACAGAATTATATATGAAACACAAACTTGAAAGATATTTAAAACTGGATTTATTTATGGACATTCTTGTTTAATAGAGGCTACATGTATTCCACCCAACAGTAAGATCCGAGTAATAATGCAGAAAGTCCTGCTTTTTAAAGAGAAGATTAAAACACGCAATGTTCTTCTCCGATATTCATCAAACTTATTTTGAACGTTTACATGTATATATCTTGATCCAGTTGGATACCTAGGCAGATGGCGGAAGTAATAATGCAGTTAAAATGAGTTTGGCCGTTATACCATTTATTGAAAAGTGCTATGTAGGTATTTTTTCGAGATACAAAACATAGTTACACAGTATGTGAACATGCACATCATCAACACAACATTATTATAAATGTAACTCGACAAAAAAGTCGGGTACGTTTCTTTGAATATTGTTTTAGCAAATAGTTGCATTATTTACTGTTCAACAACTTCAAATGTTTATTCAGTAATTCGGCCCATTATACAAATTTACATTAATAATCATTTCATATGAGTGATACCACAGTAAAGAGATTCAAAATAAATATGTAGTGAAAAATATTCATAATTCAATTAGACACGTTTTCATCTTAAAATTATTTTTTCTGCTCTATGCCTTCGTTATTGGTTCTCTCTTCTAGAGACCCTTAAAGTCGGTCTTCGTTTCTGTCCGTTTGTAAAATGTTTGTTTGTTTGTTTGTTTGTGGCAAGCGTAGCACCAAAACTATTCAACGGATTTCGACCAAACTTGGTAGGGATGAATGGTCTACATGTAGGCTCTAGTTGTTCCTTTTGTAGTATGGTCGCCATAGAAACCACCGTTGCTATGGAAACGGGCGAAAAGCGCTTTTCCTGCGAAAACTATCTCCTCCCACAGTTTTTCGAATTTAGAAACCACTCGGTGTGCGTTGTATAGCCCATCAGTTGCTACATCGAATGATCGTCCCGATTTTTGATCCGTCTCTTCGTTTTCTTAATATTTGAGTTGCCGTAAGTTGTACCATTTCCTCGGAAAACGCAGACACGTCAAAACTAAATATATCGACACAAAAATAAATGGTTTCCTATTACCTGATCGCTGATTGGCTAAAAATCCGGACACGACCAAACCAGAGAGCACTTCACATAGCCATTACAACATCCGTTTCCCGTACTTTTACACGAGGAGAAGAAATATTCAAGTGAATTTGACGCTGTTCTCGCGACAACTCGATAGCTTGTTTCATTATTCGTGCGGTGTCGTGAGAGTAGAGACAAGAGAGAACCATCGTCGCAGTATGCTAATTATATTTATTTGGTGATTTCAATCCTAACCTGCTATTACATTTGATCCTTCTCGAAGATCGTATACTTGATGAACATCTTTTCACATGAAAAAGCCCCTTTTATCAAATTATTCTGCTCTAATCGGATGGTGTTATATACTTGTTTATTGGTTATTCATTTTTATTTATATTGTATGAGATTATTTTGTGTTTGCCGTAGTTCTTTTGTAAATATATTAAAGCAAACATATTTATTTATGTATGTGTGTCTTATTAGTTCACAATTAATATTCTGTTGCTTACACGATTCTCTTTGTGTTGCAGCTTTAGTAACTTGTTGACATTTTCATCTTATGACTGGTACAAGTGGTTCATAGAATTGTTTAACCAAAGAGGTATGTATAGAATCCTTACTACTACATTGTGAATTGCTGTCCTCCAAACGCTTTCAACATTGACCCTTAACGCCTCTGTGGAAGAAAACATTTGAAACTGTTCTCCTTTTAGAACAGTATTTTCAATTTTGAATAGATATTCTCACTCCAGATCTTGCAAAAGTACATGCTCCATTTTCCACTTCAACTTTTTTAAGGAGTCGGCCTCCTATCAACAATTTATGCATATTTGATGACAATATTGACGTTTTGGTATTGTTGATAACCATCTCATTTACAGCGAAAATTGCTATTTTAAGAAATGAACTACAAATGCACAAATTATGACGTAACAAAATTTAAATGTGACCGATACTTTACTTTTACAATATCCGGCATATATACACAACCTCTTGGTATGAAACCAAGGAATATTACAGATATTATATGTACCGTTTGTCTCCGATGAATGGATCTAGACGTTTCTATGACAATGACTGTGTGATTAAATAAATCGCCATTTCTGTGTTCGTTTCATGTGTGATTAAAATATGAGTAATGTAGAGTAATTGTAGAGACCAAATGCTCTGGTTGAGCATAAATTTTATCTGTTTAGACCCATTTGACAGTGTACACTTTATCATGTATAAGCATCGCACAAAGCGTGTATCCTGCTGGTGAACATATATCTCCAGAAACAATAGTTATATTTTGGATAATGTATGGCGATCTAAGTCAGACTGACATATGTATGTTGCCAACCGCGTAGTAGATCTACCCCTGTTAAAAAAGTCATGTGAAAACGAAACTGCTACAGACATTGAAATAGTTCCGGTTCACAGCACAGGTGCCAGTCTCGTTTAAAACCTAAAAATAGCATTTGTCTATTTATTGACAAGGTACGTTTCCTATTCTACGGCCCGGGACGTCCCTGAGGTGACATTTGGTTTTTAATTATTTGACATATTTTGGTGTATCAATTTATGACAATGCGCGTTATACAGCAATTTAAATGCGTTCAAGAGAGAAAAAGAAATTTTCTTCCGAAAAAAGTTTAGTTTTGTGTTTTAATTAAAATATCTTTTACATTTCTTAATTAGATTTCGTACTGTGTTTTATAGCTGTAAAATAAGTAATATATAATTGCCCTAATATAGCGGTGCAATAAAATTATATGACACTTCTTAAATTGTTTACTAGGACCTCACGTCACCTCTAATAAAATATGGTACATAACTTGTTTTGACTGTAACATCTTTTATAATACTAATTCCACGCGAATATCTTACGGCGAATATCTTACAGCTATTGTGATCAGAAATATTGGCTGTTGAAAAGGAAATGTACCTTGTCAATATATGGTAAGATGCTATTTTTAGATTTTAAACGAGACTGGCACCTGTGGTTCACAGTAGGAAAAGGAAAACACAACAACAGCTAGATTCTTGCCATAGTAAGGCTAGTGTTAAGACTATGGCTATATTCGAATTTACCTACTCCCATTCAGCTTATTTCAAATGAAGCCAGTTCTAGTACAACACACCATCTATCACGCCAGCTATGAAGACTAAAACAGTAAACAACGATTCATTGTGTAGTGCTATATTTTTCTAAAATGATACTACATTACTAAAAATACATTTAGTATGGTTAAAAAGAACCATTGATTGTGTATTTTGAAACCAACTCTAAATGTATTTACAGTGATGTAAATCATGCTGTTTATGACGTAATTCTGTATTTTATTTTGTGGGCGACAATGTGTGTCAGTAGCCTAACATCAAGTCCTTTGATATTAGGAAACCCTTAACTAATGTGTTAAATTGTTTTGAGTATTACAAGCTAAGTTAGGGATACATCGTTATGATTGACTACAAATCAGAGGTGGATCTCAGATCGAGGATCGATTCCTAGATCTCGGGCTGATCATTGGCCCCTTCCACTGGCGTCTATATGTTTGAGCGTTCTGATTCAATCGTGGGCAATTCCCAATTCTCAACAATCGTGGTCCATATCCCAATCAATGCATGGGCAATTTTTCTCCAAATGTTAGGATTAAATAGTAAATTAATAGATAGAAGTCGTTGATATGCAATATTTTGTTTATCGAAAGCAGACAGTGTCGGTATTAATCACGTCGTGACGCAACTACTTTGACTGCCTGAATGTTTTATTCCGTATCTGTAAAGGCGTTTGTCCGGATTTAGCAACATAGGTTTCGCGTAGAACAGAAATACCACATTCTTAACTATCATGTTACTCTGTCCAGGTTTCCTACAGATAAATAGAGAAAGTACAATATTTCTTGGGATACGCACTTTAACCGGCTACGGTATTCATTATGCTGTGTTTACACTAGGCCACGATGTCTACGATTTCCACGATTTGAGAGAATCTACGATTCGTCAAGATACATTGAATAGAAAGAGTACCTACATCACGCTGTGACACGTCCCGATAGACATACACGCTTTGACACGCTCTGATAAGTTCCTGCGCAGTTCCCACGATGTCTATCCACGCTCTGCAAGCTTCATTACGTTTGCAACACTGAACAAGGACACATCTATAGTTTTTGATAGATTAAAACTTGTTATACCCAACACGCAAGCGTGGAGATTTTGCTCAAATCGTGGCCATAAATCGCAGGAGATCTTAACAGAACTTCATGATCTCGAGAGATCTTAACATAACCTAAGGGAACGTGACAGAACGTGATAGCATATCGCGACGATCGTAACAGAACTTGAGAGAACGTGATGAAAATCGTGGCACATCTTGACCAGAGTCGAGTTGGCTTCGTAACAAAACGTTACAGATCGTAACAAGACGTACTGAGAGCGCAGGAAAGCGTTGCAAAACGTAAAAAAGGAAAAGCTGATACAATAAATCGTCGAGCTCCACGATATTTTTGAATCGTGGACATCACAGACATCGTGGCCTAGTGTAAACGTAGCATAATTGAAGATTGGGCTTAGTGTATACCTTATTTAGTGTTTGCACATACATATGTAAGACACACAGATTTTAATTATACAACATTAACAGATTGAATATATGTTGATATGGCTAAAAGGAGTATCTTACAACTGTTCCAAAACACATGTTAAAGCGGTAATAGCTATTGGGATGTTTTTGAAAGATTGTAGAGGGAATATGAAATCAACAAGTGCGTCGTTGAGCACAGTTTATTCCGATAAACTATGCGAAAACAGATAGGTTCTTATTGGCCATAATTGAAGTTATTATAAAACTTTCATCAGATAATATTTTCTCAGAGGTTTATGGTTAAAAGACCAAAACCGCGAGGACAACAATTTTAACTACTTATGATGAAAAACTTTCCAACATCTGAAAAGATGTCCAAAGAATGCGAAGTATACATCTTCACAATTCCAAAAAGAATCTAGAATTGTTTTTGACACAAAAACAGATGTCTCCCCCTCAAATATTTGTCAAAATCTCTCAAAACATTCCAACCTATAAAGGTAATTGACTAAATTATTTTGAAAACACTTTGAGTTGTCTTCGAATTATTGAGCGGAAGCAGCCTCGAAATCAGGGCTCAAATATTTGACCTTAAGAGGTGACATTGACCTTGAAACTGAAGGGCCGGGACACGAGTTCTGCACATCATGTTAATGAGCAGAACATGTGACTGAACTTCGGTGAAATCCTTCGCGGCATCTTGGACACGAAATAAAGCCTCAAACCTTTGACCTTGACCCGGGATTGTCGAGACATGGGTTCTGCACATCGCCTTGATGAGGTGAACATGTGACCCAAGTTTCATGAAAATCCTTCAATCCGTCTTAGAGATATGAAGCGGACACGAAATAAAGCCTCAAACCTTTGACCTTAAAGCCTGACCTTGACCTTGAACCGGTATGATCGAGACATAGGTTCTGCACATCGCCTTGATGAGGTGAACATCTGACTCAAGTTTCTTAGAAATCTTTCAAGCCGTCTTGGAGATATGGAGCGGACACGAAATAAAGCCTCAAACCTTTGACCTTCAAGCGTGACCTTGACCTTGAACCGGTATGGTCGAGACATAGATTCTGCACATATCCTTGATGAGGTGAACATGTGACCCAAGTTTCATGAAAATCTTTCAAGCCTTCTTAGAGATATGAAGCGGACACGAAATAAAGCCTCAAACCTTTGACCTTAAAGGCTGACCTTGACCTTTAACCGGTATGATCGAGACATAGGTTCTGCACATCGCCTTGATGAGGTGAACATCTGACTCAAGTTTCTTAGAAATCCTTCAAGCCGTCTTGGAGATATGGAGCGGACACGAAATAAAGCCTCAAACGTTTGACCTTCAAGCGTGACATTGACCTTGAACCGGTATGGTCGAGACATGGATTCTGCACATAGCCTTGATGAGGTGAACATGTGACCCAAGTTTCATGAAATCCTTCAAGCCGTCGTGGAGTTATGAAGCGGACACGAAATAAAGCCTCAAACTTTTGACCTTAAAGCCTGACCTTGACCTTGAACCGGTATGATCGAGACATAGGTTCACATCGCCTTGATGAGGTGAACATGTGACCCAAGTTTCATGAAAATCCTTCAAAATCCTATGTCTTTGGTCTTGCAAATTAAAAAGTTTGACTTGTTACGAGTTCACATTGAAGCTAACAACCTGGCTGATATCCTCAGAACTATAAGAGCCACAATCCGACTTGTTTGAAAGACGTCTGGCAGGTCAGTGAGAATAGCTGTACAAATAAACATAATGCTAGGGAAACCTCGGATCGTTAGTAAACAAAATCGCAGGGCAAATGTCGGTAAAAATATATCAGTGATGGACCATTACTTCTAGTCCTTTTAGACCGCGTAATACAGCACCTAACTTCTCGGTTTCCTGAACAATTTGAAGAAGGGAACGTATCGTATTTGTTTCCTGGAAATCACGATAACCTTACGATTAGCAGTGAACAAAAAAAATAAAAAAATTAAACAAACATTTTCAAACGACCTTCCTATAATCAGCCAATTTGAAACTGAAATTATGAGATGGAAACTCTAATGAAATTTAAAAAAAAAAAAGCCGTGTCTCTCAAAGAAGGATTCGAAATGTGTGACAAAAACTACTAACCTAACACTAATGTTTTTGTTAAGTTAATAATAAGTTGACCTGTCGGCTCCAGTTCGTTAGACCGCAGTTTTAGCACTTTAAGAAGACGCACATCATGGACACCATCAAACATGATAGACTCTCGTCTTATAAAATTGTTCTAGCGTTTGATGCAGAAAACAAAATTCATTGAAAATATTGAAAATATAGCTGGTGTACCTTAAATCAGTGTTCGCTAACTTAGAAGGTGTCTAGCAATACCTAAAAATCGTTGAAAATCAATATAACCCCACTTTGTTCAGTCGAGCTTTTCCCTAGATCCTTTACAGATCTTTGAAAAATATGTTCTATTCGCTGGCTCATTTTTTTGTTTTGTTAAAAATATACTGCCAATAATACGAATTGGTGGTATAACATGCCCGAAGTGGCGTACAGGACGCACTTGAGAAGTACTAGAAAAAACAAATCCCAGGGAAGCATCCCCCGACTATGCCTGTGGCTACGGTACTGATAACATATCATCAGCAATTGAGCATGTACATGTAGTAAATAAATAAAACAAAAGTTAATCGCTACCGTATATATGCGATAACTTGTTAAATGAATATTTCCTTGAATCGATATATAGGCATTGAGTGTTCACATATAGTAGGCATTTATTATGACGTAATATGTGACGTGTAGATATGTGACATCGTCATTTGTTGCACGTTTTGACACACGCTTTACAGTAGTAGCTTGTGAATTTCGAAGGTTTATTTGTTATACTTTATCTGACTTATACAGTGTGTGTATACCACGTGACTTTTGGCGTCATATGTGCGTGGTCAGACAGCAATAATTGCTCTTGATAAGAATGTAAAAACGATGGTAACTTTTTTATTTCTTCACCCTTTTTAGCTCACCTGAGCTTTGCTCAAGGTGAGTTATTGTGATCGCCTTTTGTCCGTCGTGCGTCGGCCGTCGTGCGTCGTGCGTCAACTTCTTCGCCTCAGTAACCGGTAGTTCAATTGGGATGAAACTTCACAGAAAGCATCCTCTCAATTACCTCACCAGATTTCCTTCAAATGTTTGGGATCCATGCAGAATTCTGGTTTCCATGGCAACGAAATGAAAAAAACTTCAAAATTCTTCTTCTCCGAAACTGGTTGGCAGATTTTCAAATAATTTTGTAGAAATGCTCCTTGGATGACCCTCTATCAGATTCCTTCAAGCCATGTTGATTGGTTGAAAAACATGGCCGCCAGGGGGCGGTGCTATTTTGCCTTGCATGGCTATAGTGAAAACTTAAAAAATCTTTTCCTCCGAAAGTGTCAGGCCGATTTTCAAATAATTTTGTAGAGATGTTCCTTGGATGACCCTCTATTAGATTCCTTCAAGCCAATTTGATTCGTCGAAAAACATGGCCGCCAGGGTCGGGGCTATTTTGCCTTATATGGCTATAGTGAAAACTTAAAAAATCTTCTCCGAAAGTGTCAGGCCGATTTTCAAATAATTTTGTAGAAATGTTCCTTAAGTGTCCCACTTTCAGATTCCTTCAAGCCATGTTGATTGGTCAAAAAACATGGCCGCCAGTGGGCAGGGCTATTTTGCAATATATGGCTATAGTGAAAACTTAAAAAATATTTTCCTCCAAAAGTGTCAAGCCGATTTTCAAATAATTTTGTAGAAATGTTCCTAGGGTGACCCTCTGTCAGATCCTTTCAAGCCAAGTTGATTGGTCGGAAACTATGGCCGCCAGCTAAAGTAAAGGTGAGCGATTCCAGGGCCATCATGGCCTTCTTGTTAATGAAACATGGCAGAGTATACGCCGCTTACAATGTCATATCTCCGGGTTTTTATAGGAGTTCGATAGGTGGTCTAAATTGTTCAAACACTTCGACGAACCTGTTTTAATAATCCAGTTTTGATAATGCTCCGGCTGTCGGCGATATTAATACATTTTTAGAAAGGTTCATCGAAGTGTTTGAAGAAACTAAACCACTAATCAAACTCCGTTGAAAAACCGGAGATAGGGCTCTGTAAGCGGCGTAGACTGCGCCATGTTTCATTAAAAATGATAAAGAAATAAAAAAAAATTACATTTGTTTTTACTTCTAACTTCTAAACCGAAGTTAAATATTTCTGTCCGCCGTAGCATTTGTGACGTCAAAGTCACATGGTATACACACACTGTTATAGCATTGATCAACGAAATCTTAAGGGATTTTACTACTGTGGCAGTTAAAATACCTAGCGAGGTTAGAAATGCTGACACTAGATGCAAGTTACTGACGTGCCTGAATTTTCGTTTTCTCGAAGCCGTTGTATCTTGTAAACGAATGAAATTCAAAATGAAATGTAATTGTTTTATTGCATAAACAGAACAGTAAAATTGGGTAATTGTCAACCGAGATCTGTAAACATGTTGCAAAGAAAGCACGTGCGAGAAGTTTCATAATGTCCTGCGGTCAGTTCGAAAGACACCCACGTTCTAGAGTATGAGGTAAATTAGTGCAACGTGTAGAGGAACTGTACAACTCATGTTGGAAAAATTATTCACTGTAAACAGAGTCACTTAAACGTTACGCTAAATTTAAAAGTGCAGTATTTCCTCTTGGTGTCAGTATATATACAGTTCCAACCCAATTCAAAACCGCAAATTAAAGAAGCTTATGTAAATAACAAAAGCAGAAGTTGAATTTTGCAGAAGACAATGATAGAATACTTTTTGTTCAGTTTAAACAGTTGGTGGAGCTTAAAAGGATTTTGTGGTTTTTTTTTACATGGCAGATGATTTTTGATAACACTTGATAATTCAAATGTGTGTGGCAAAATGTCCAGGTAGTTCACACGATGCCATCATTTGGAGAAATTGACACTTGTGTACTGAATGAGAAAATTGTATTTTTTTTTCATTTTTAACTCGCTATGAAAATGTTATTTACGATATTGTGTTGTATGAATGGATGTTTCAGAGCGAATTCCATGGTTAAGTTTTGTTAAGATGTTATAACTACCAAAGTGTTTCAGCATATGTCTACAAATAATATATCTGCAGGTTCTACCATAATTTCAACTAGTAAATAATATGGTTCGTGTCAAAATAAATCAACTAAAATCGAAACGAAGTATATTATCACAAATGAGCAGATTTATTTACAACAGCGTTGAAGTTGTCAAAAAAGTATCTTATTAAAAGACTAGTTCCACCACCAGACATATGCAAGATAGCTTTGATAATAGTTAATAATTGTTAAGCAAACACAAATAGTGAACCCCCCATGTTTACCAGTTATATCAGTCAAGTAAATGGAAATTTGTTTCATAGCATGGCTAAACAAGATTGATTCCTTTTACTCATTAAATTATTTGTATATTTTCCGATGTAAGACAACAAAGGGAATGGACAGTCTTCGTTGTTTTATACTCTAAACAGCCACTGGAGTATTTAAACCCACTTTAACTCAGTTGACGCTCTATAAACCTGCACAAAAGTATCTTGGTCAACCTGCATAGTTGTCCCTGGGTTACTCTCAACTGTGTTTATCTGGGTCAGCATGTACATTTGTTTTTTGCTCAACCTAAACGTCGGTCTCTTTGTCAGCTTCAACAGTGGTCTGTGTCGTTCATCGCAGCAGTCAATCTGAAAAAAGTGCAAAAAAAAGAACTAAACATCTCTAAATGGTAGACATTAACCAAAACTGGTATTTGGATCAGCCTACACAAACGTTTCTGGGTTAGCCTAATGTGTGGTATAAGGGCCTATCTGCACAGTGGGCATTCTGAAAAATGAAAATAAACTTTACTTTGACAATAATATTGTTGATTTGAAATTTCAAAAGGAAAGAAATAATTTAATAGAAAAATATGATTCACTTTTAAAAACCAACCTAGGTTCATGGTTTTTTTTGTCAAGTAAACAACCTTAACTGTGTTCTCTGTGTTGGCCTCAAATATGGTATTTGGGTCAGCCTGCAGAGCGGTTAATCTGAATAATGAGAGAGAAAAGTCATAGAAACTATTGGTCTCTAAGTTAGCTTGAACATTGGTCTATCGCTCAGTCAGCATATTGGTCTCTGGGTCTGCCTGCATAGTGGTCTTTGGTTCAGGCTTAACAATGGTCTTCTGGTCAGCTTGAAAAGTGGTTTCTGTGTCAGCCTCAACAGTAGTTTATAGAACAGCCTCAGCTGTGATATCTAAGTCAGTCTGAAAAGTGATCTCCGTATTAGCCTGCAGAGTACTCTGTGGGTCAGTCTCAATAGTGATCTCTGGGTCAACCTGCAGAGTTATCTCTTGGTCAGTCTGAATAGTGGTCTCTGTGTCGGCATGCAAAGCGATCGCTAAGTCAGTCTGAATAGTGGTCTCTGGAACAGCATCAACTGGGTCAGTCTGAAAAGTGGTCTCTGTGTCAGCCTGCAAGTGATCTCTGGGTCAGTCTGAATAGCGGCTCACTGGAACAGCATCAACTGTGATGTCTTGGTCAGCTTGCAAATATGTCTTTGGGTCAGCCTCAATTGTGCTATTGGTCAGCCTGCAAATTTGTCTCTGGGTCAGCCAGAACAATGGTCTCTCGGACAGCCTGAACAGTAGTTTCTGGGTCAGTCTGAATATTGATCTCTGTACCATCCTGCAAAGTGATATGTGGGTCAGTCTGAATAGTGGTCTCTGGTTCAGTCTGAATATTGATCTCTGTACCAGCCTGTAAAGTGATATGTGGGTCAGTATGAATAGTGGTCTCTGGGTCAGTCTGAATAGTGGTTTCTGGGTCAGCCTGAACAGGGTTATCTGTGTCAGACTGCAAAGTACTCTGTGGGTCAGTCTGAACAGTGGTCTCAGGAACAGCATCAACTGTGATGTCTTGGCAAGCCTGTAAATATGTTTCTGGGTCAGCCTTAATTGTGATATTGGTCAGCCTGCAAAGTTGTCTCGGGATCAGCCAAGACAATGGTCTCTCGGACAGCCTGAATGGCGGTCTATTGGTCAGTCAGAACAATGGGCTCTGGTCAGCCTGCACACTGGTCACTGGTCAGCCTGCACAGTTGTCTCAACAGTGAACTCTGAGTCAGCCTCAACTGTGATATCTAATACAACCAGCATATGGGTCTCTGGGTCAGCCTTAATCAATTGTCTTTGGGTTAGCCTCATCTGTGGTCTCTGGGTCAGCCTGCACATCGATATATGAAAAAATACGAAATTTAATTAAACTAAGTTACTGTGTTCGAATACCTTACGATAACAGTGATATCTTTTGTCCATCTTGTAACTTCATAGAAGTACATTTGTTAAGGCAAAAATGAACTCACGTAAACACAGTGGTTTCTTGCTCAGACAACACAGGAGTATGTCGATAAGTCAGCTCAAATTCATTAACTTCCATCACAATTGTAACAAGGGTGATGGATTTCGCAGAATGCAGAGATCGAAACTTTCATCATTGTGCTAGCGCTATCACTAAATTCATAGTCTGTGTCAGTCAGTGGCATCAGAACATCACAATGATTTAAATCAATATTCTTTTCGTCTTGCTTTTCTGATGAACTACTCTGTGCATGTCATTTCTAACTGCGTGATCCATACGTTGGGTACACTCTAACTACTTGACAGTTCAATATATTTGCCAAACTGGGAATCTGCAAAAAGACCAGTCCAACTTTCTGATCTCTAATAATTATTGTCCAATATGAATCATTGAATACTTAGCAAATGCTTTATATACTTTCTCATGTGCATTATGTATTCCGTTATTCATTTATATTCTCAAGATACTATTCTTCATTTGTAGTAAGTTTCCTAACAATCCCTTTTTCTGATTTCTTTGTGATTTTCTAACAACCAGCACACGTCCTGCCCGCGGCAAACAATTTACATCTCCATGAACTGTACATGGGTATAACTGACAAGAAGGTTTCATTGGAATATCCTCTGGTACAAGAAGCAGACTATAGTATTGTCCACTTCACTCCCAGGGTCTAAATATGTTTCAGCTGTATACTATTTTATATTAAGAAACACGACTTGTGTCGGTTTGAGTTAATCACTAAGATGTGTATAAAAGTTATTAACAAGTCACTGTGCACATAATAGTTGATGACAGTTCATCATGACCGCGAATTATTTTATGAAAATATTACCTGAATTTAACTGTCACATTCTAAGCGGCCATTTCAGAAACTCTACGATTGTTGTTGGTTTAAACACATGTTTTATTTATATTCTTATAAACATGTACATCTTATAATACTTTCATATCAAATATAAATATACAACGAGTTTCTGATTGGTCCGCTTCCATCCTGAGCGCATAATGACGTGATTTGATTGGCTGAATAGGTTTGTTGTCAGGATGGAATACTGTAAATAAAGGTGTAAACAGTTTGCAGCAGTGGTATTTTTTATATTTCTTTGTGAAAATGAAACCTGACCATAAAAACTTGAAATTTAAAAGGTAAGACTTTTCATGTAAGCGAAGCGAGCCTTATGATTTATATATAATAAAAATATATATAGGCCACTCCATGAGAAAACCGGTGATAGTGACATCGCATGCGAAATGACGTAATGATCGTTCAAATTTTGAGGGCATATCTGGTGTGAACGCGGGAATAAAATTAACACGTTTGCACGGAGTTTGATTTAGTAAATAAAATTCAAGTTCGTCGGCAAAAAAAAAAAAAATGAAGATCAACTTACTATTGATTTAATGGAATTTTAAAACATTTCCAACAAACACGAACGTCCAAGAAAAGTAAATATATATATCGATATCTAACTATTGTGTTCCTTCTTTCAATGTTCCAAGAAGATTTAGCGTAAAGCCTAGAATTTAAAATACGCATTTTCGTGTTTCCGTTTCCTTTTCTTTTCGTCTCGATATAATGAATTGCGTATTGAATTCATGTCTCTCTGGTGGGATATGTGTACCAGTTCATGTCCCTTTCAATAATGATTTATTTAACGTATTTATGGTGTATTACAAAGCTGCGTGGATACAGTTTAGCTGACTCCAAAAAGAGTAAATTGGAAAATATATAAACAACCACAATGTTTTTAATCGTCGAAACGATGGTAACAAAACAATTTGGCTTGTTTTATTTGAGTTATTCAAAAATTAAATGTATAACTAAGCGCTATTCACCTGGATCGTATATCATTGGTGTGCGGGTTAATTTAATAAAAAGCAAAAAGCTAAGGCTGGTTTTCTTCGGCACGAAAGTCCTTCTTATTTATATTCTGCACAATATAATCTCTTTACAGTCATTAACTCTTTCCCACATATAGATACTTTTTTTTGGGGGGGGGGGGGGGGGGTATATATAGGAATCACCCTGTCCGTCTGTCTGTCCATATGTCGCAACTCCTCCTTAACGGCTGGACCGATTATGATGAAACACAGTTGCAGTACACAACCTAAGGATGTGCATGAAGTAAGATTATCCCGGTCGGAAATATATTTGTACGTCTGTCTGTCCATATGTCTTGTAAGCGCAACGGGGGGTATCTTCTAGTTTTAACTTGTTTTCAGTAATTGTACCATCATCTATCAAGATGTTCAATGTTTTTGATATTATCAAAGTCGTCAGCTGCAGATTAGTTGTATGAGGGAAAGGGCTAATTGTGCCCACTTTGGTACAATATAACGTTATGGTTTACATAGTTTGTAAGGGAGATGAAACTCTTTTAACATGAACAAATTTCTCAAAAAAATGTTCGAAAAATTTCAAACACACGGTTAATGTTTGAATCAGATGGCATGACTGCATAGACCGGTCTTTATTAACACGCACATGTCATAAATATCTTTTCTTTCCAGGGGCATGATTCATATATTCCTTTTTGTGTAGTTAATTGCAGGGGCATGATTCATATATTCATTTTTGTGTAGTTGATTACATGCATCACTAAGCTATAAAGACTCAAGTGGATAGTTTATTCCCAGAAACAAATTCATCGTCATAATTAAGGTTATTTGATGCATATAATTATTTGTTTGGTGATGTCTCAATAATAAGAAGAAGAGTTTATGACTTAACCGGTTCGGCTTGAAAAGCGATGAAACAATATTGACATCATGCGAATTCACTGGTCATCAATAAGATGACGAAAAGATCTGGGAATCACCGTTGTTTTTATTACTTAACTTCTAAAACTTAGACTCCACTTATTTTTGATATTGTTTATACCATGGAGAGAGTGCAGTTTGATGAACGAGTGTGAATACAAGTTGTCAGGTTCGTGCCTCATCCTGTGATTCGTGTAGGATAACTGTAATGTTTAACAATACCTCTGTTATAAGGGTGCCAAGTTAATCGAATAGTTTCTGTTCCTATTTAACACATCCATTCATTTTATCACACACTTGCTTATATACATGTCAACTGATAGAACTTGTGAGAATATTAGTAAGCAAAAGTGTGAATATTATATTATTCCCGATATGTTTGTTATTCATGCTCTTTCTAAATCACGATGAAATTTAGCATTTAACAAAGGACAGGAATCGTATACAACATGCATAATAAATTGTTTAATTCATGATTGGTAATATTGTGTTATGTAGTTATGCCACGTTAATAATCACCTTCGGAAATGTGTGACAAGTAAATCCTGATAAGCCTTGCTATGTGCTCAGTTGATCAGGCCGCCACTGTCCATGTAGTTGTACATTCACCCTGAATGTATAATTAAAATCGGCAATGATTGAAAACCATATAAAGCCTGTACTCCCTGCACTTAAGAAAGACATCAATTGACGTCACAGCTGGTTTTTCTTTATCGAGGCTGCTTGAAATGGTGAATCCTACAACATTGACCATATATAGCTTTTTATTAGATTACTCAGTATCAGAAAAGGACATTTGTTATGATATTAAATCTTTAAACAGTTTGAAAGAGAATCACCGAAGTAAAATTCCCTTGAAGTTTGGTTGATATCAGTCCAATGGTTTGGGAGGAGATTTTGTTTAAGGCTAACAGTTCATGTTATCCCTATTCTGATGCAGCATGGCAGCTTTCTTTTCAAACCAATCAATATGGCTTGAACAAATTACAACTGTATCCTGAAATCAGACAAAAACTTGAATAGAAAAGGAACTATTAAGTTTTGTCATTTTGCTCCTCTTCTGATGCCGTCTGGCTGCTATGTTTTTCAACCAATTAAAACCAGTTAAGCAAATCGTGCAGAGGGTCACTCAAGGAACAGTTGTACTAATTTATCTTGGAATCTGAGAAGCGGAGAAGAATTTAAAAGTTTAAGCATTGTATTCCCTTCCTGCGTCCGCATCAACAAAAGTTGTGTTTATAAGTTATATCTTGTTGAAATGTGCCCAGTGGATAAAAGCATGAGATGCAATTTAAAGTTTTTAAAAAAAGGCCAATTTACCTCTTTTCTTATGTCTTTCTAACAATCATTATGGCTTAAAGAATTATGAAGAGGGTCACTGGGGGAACAAATAAGACAAGCACTTTCATAAGAATAGAGTTTTAAAATGTAATCATTTTTCCCTATCCTGATGCAGCCTCGCTCTTCTTTGTTCAACCAATTAATAATATGGCTTGAACTGTAAGAACAGTTTTCGTAGAGAGTCTATGAAAAAACATTTCTACTAAATAACCATGGAATCGGACAAGAATTTTAAATATTGGACATTTTACTTCCCTTCTCAGATACCACTAACAGTTCTACACATATCTTTGAATATAATTAAGAAAAGTACCGCCTTGTTGTTTAGTCGAGTGGATAAGAATGAGATGTTATTAGAAGCTAAATGTTCAATTTCCCCCTGTTTATATGCCACCTGGTTTCTATGACTTTCAACCAATCAATCAGACTTAAAACATATAGAGGGTCACTGAATGAATGAACAGTTCTGCTAAATAATCTTGAAATCAGACAAGCACTTTCATAACAATGTAGTTTTAATTTTTTGCCTGTTTGTCCATTTTCTTATGCCGCCTGATTGCCGTATCTAATAACTAATCAATATGGTTAATATGTGTAGAGAGTTATCCAATGATAGTATTATACAAACAGGCTTCACGAAATCTTTTGAAACCTGTCAGTCCGAAAGCCAGTCGAGCTTATGTCATGGCGAATTGTCCGTCGTACGTGCGTGCCCGCGTGCGTTAACTTTTTCCTTTAAATGACTTCTTCTCCCTAACCACTTGGCCAATTTGGTTGAAACTTCATCTCTTAAATTCCTTCAATTTTTTTTTATCCATCCATAATTCTGGTTTCCATTGCAACCAAAAGAAAAAGATAGTGAAAACTTAAAAAATCTTCTTCTCCGAAAGTGTAAGGCCGATTTTCAAATAAGTTTGTAGAAATGTTCATTGGGTGACCCTTTATTAGATTCCTTCAAGAAATGTCGATTGGTTGAAAAACATTGCCGCCAGGGGGGCGGGGCTATTTTGCCTTATATAGCTATAGTGAAAACTTAAAAAATCTTCTTCTCCGAAAGTGTTTAGCCGATTTTCAAATAATGTTGTAGAAATGTTCATTAGGTAACCCTCTATCAGATTCCTTCAAGCCATGTTGATTGGTCGAAAAACATGGCCGCCAGAGAGCGGGGCTATTTTGCCTTATATGACCGTAGTGAAAACTTAAAAAAATCTTCTTCTCCAAAAATGTTGAGCAGATTTTCAAATCATTTTGTAGAAATGATCCTTGGGTGACCCTCTATCAGATTCCTTCAAGCCATGTTGATTGGTAAAAATACATGGCCGCCAGAGGGCGGGGATATTGTGCCTTATATGGCTAAAGAGAAAACTTAAAAAATCTTCTCCTCCGAAAGTGTCAGGCCGATTTTCAAATAATGTTGTAGAAATGATCCTTCGGTGACCCTTTTTTAGATTCCTTCAAGAAATGTCGATTGGTTGAAAAACATGGCCGCCAGGGGGCGGGGCTATTTTGCATTATATAGCTATAGTGAAAACTTAACAAATCTTCTTCTCCGAAAGTGTTCAGCCGATTTTCAAATAATTGTGTAGAAATGTTCATTAGGTAACCCTCTATCATATTCCTTCAAGCCATGTTGATTGGTCGAAAAACATGGCCGCCAGAGAGCGGGGCTATATTGCCTTATATGACCGTAGTGAAAATTTAAAAAATCTTCTTCTCCGAAAGTGTTTAGCAGATTTTCAAATAATTTTGTAGAAATGTTCCTTGGGTGACCCTCTATCAGATTCCTTCAAGCCATGTTTATTGGTAAAAATACATGGCCGCCAGAGGGCGGGGATATTGTGCCTTATATGGCTAAAGAGAAAACTTAAAAAATCTTCTCCTCCGAAAGTGTCAGGCCGATTTTCAAATTATGTTGTAGAAATAATCCTTCGGTGACCCTTTATTAGATTCCTTCAAGAAATGTTGATTAGTTGAAAAACATGGCCGCCAGGGGCGGAGCTATTTTGCCTTATTATAATAGCTATAGTGTAAACTTAAAAAATCTTCTCCGAAAGTGTTCAGCCGATTTTCAAATAATTATGTAGAAATGATCATTGGGTACCCTCTATCAGATTCCTTCAAGCCATGTTGATTGGTCGAACAACATGGCTGCCAGAGGGCGGGGCTATTTTGCCTTATATGATCATAGTGAAAACTTAAAAAATCTTCTTCTCCGAAAGTGTTGAGCAGATTTTTGAATAATTTTGTAGAAATGTTCCTTGGGTGACCCTTTATCAGATTCCTTCAAGCCATGTTGATTGGTAAAAAAAATCGCCACCAGAGGGCGGAGCTATTTTGACTTATATGACTAAAGAGAAAACTTAAAAAGTCTTCTCCTCCGAAAGTGTCTGGCTGATATTCAAATGACCCTCTATCAGATTCCTTCAAGCCATGTTGATTGGTTGAAAAATCTGGCCGTCAGGGGTGGTGCTATTTTGCCTTATATGGCTATAGTGAAAACTTAAAATATCCTCTTCTCCGAAAGAGTCAGGCCGATTTTCAAATAATTTTGCAGAAAGATTCCTTGGGTGACACTCTACAAGATTCATTTAAGCCATGGTGGTTGGTAAAAAACATGGCCACTAGGGGGCAGGGCTGTTTGGAGATTTGATTTTTGCCTTATGGCCGTGGAGCGATACTGGCCCTCTTGGGTCTCTTGTTCATTTGTTTCATTCTTTGCTCAACCGATTATTGCATGAAAACGTGTCAGTCCGAAATAATTGTTGTCAGTCATGACTGGAGGACTGAAGACTTTCGCGTAGACTGTACCACAGTTTATTTGTATCATACAAGACAAATCAGAGGAGAATATTTTTAAAAAATTGGCAAATTTCTTTCTTTCTGATGACGCAGCAAGTTCTTCATTTGTCACAATATTTCCAAAAGTCGTCTGCCGCATATGCGTCACAAAGAGTCTCAGTCATTTACATCACTTGACTTCAAAACTTCATCTGAACTATGATAGCCTTGCTATCGCAATTCTACAATAAACAGAAGAATCTTGGACGTTTCCATCCTCAGTCACTTTTGGAAGTATGAGGTTATAAAAGCTTATATGTTTATCTATACATGTATAGGTAATCATCAGTTCTTATTGATTTCTAGATAGTTGTATTTGTATTCAATATAACGCCCTTATACTTGAAGGTTCATAATTCGTTTGTGTTTCTTGCTTGGAAATGTGTCCATATTATACTTTCAATATTGGGTAAGTGCTTTTTGATTAACTTGTCTCCTAAAATGTACACTCTATGTCTTTGAAACGTATACATCAACTGACGGCAACGTTGTTCTGCAATGGCCAACACTCTGTCATGTATATTAATTATATATTGACGTGAATATATCTTTTAAAAATTGAGGTATAATTGCACCTAATTGTGTTGCGTTTGTTTCCTTACATCATCTTTTCATGGGAGCCTACTTATTAGTCAATCATTGTCCCTCAATGAAGCTACAATAAATGCTGTTAACTTTCTAACTGGATTTCTTTAAAATTAGAACATTTCTTAAAAATAAACATTGTATCTTACTTTATATTTGAGCCATATCTTTAAAGCCAGTGTTGTTCTAAATCTAGCTCAGCCTGTGTCATTGCATTAAATTAATTTCTTTCTCATATCAGGTCGTTAACTTCAACTTTACAAATGTATAAATAGCTTATGTAGTATATTCAATGATTACCTACTATGACGATTTCCCGTTTTAATCTCGCGCCAAGTATTGGGTATTCACTTAGCTGGCAAATGCCATTAAGAACCTTTTGATGGCCGGTTTAATAACTTAGTTTACCTTGTTTAGGCTACAACTCAAACTTAAAACCGTAGGACTTATTCACATACCTGTTACTATTGATATAGTACTAATTTTCACGTGGAACAGTTTTGAGAGTGTACATGTATGCTGCACATTCGTATCTTGATTATAGCAATGCTTTAATATGGGCGGGATAATGTTGCGTTGATTGATATTACAAATTCACAATCTATACCATAATAATGAATCATTTATTTAAAAAAAAAGGAAATATGAACGTTTATGCCATAAAGAAAAAACTCTGAGATGGCTAATCATACAACAGCCTTTTTTTTACTAAATAAACGAAGCAAGAGCTATCAACCGGCCAAAAAACACAAATATACTCTCTTCAGCTAATATATTTATTATATTTTTTATTATTATTACATTCAGGCACATTTGCCTATAGTAAATAACAAACGAGTATGTAAGATTTACAAAACGCAATCCCTTTACGAGAAGCAAAAATAAAATATATAATGAATATTAACTAATTATTCCGATTATATAAACAATGACTATAACAATTGAGACAGATATAATATTTAAGACATTTTTAAATCTGAGTTTTCCCTTAAATCGAAAAAGAATTCTCCTTGATTATAAGAACATTTTAAAATTTTAGGAAAAACTTAAGATTCTACTGGAATACGGTCCCTGGTGAGACTGTGTTGATGCGCAGACTTACCCGAGATTTCAGTACCAAAAGATGCAATAGGGTTTATAATCGCCAGACGCTGTTCATATGTATTCCTTTGGCTATGTACAAGGTATGTTCGCTGGTTCACATGTATTCCTTTGGCTATGTACAAGGTATGTTCGCTAGTTCACGTGTATTCCTTTGGCTATGTACAAGGTATGTTCGCTCTTCACGTGTATATGTACAAGGACTTTATGCTGGTTCACACGTGTATTTCTTTGGATATGTACAAGGACTTTATGCTTGAATGTTATATGGCCGTGTGCATTTTTTCAAGTTGAATTTTGAAAGTCTTGAAACGAACAGTCTTCATTTCAATGTTCAAAGACTACAGATGTAGACATAAAAATTATCGTTGCCATTTTTATTTTGAGTAATATAGATCTCCAGTCCATGATAAAACAATGAATATATTACAATTTTCAAACAAGAGCGCCAAATGTCACAAAATACGCCCGTCCTGTTTTTTTGAGACCAAGTATAGTAGTAATTGGTTGTACGTCAGCCAAACTTAGAGAGCGGACACTGTTAGTACAGTTTTGGCCATATCGAGGGACATAATTGTGTAGTGACTAAGATAACGTTGTAAGTTATCAAACGTGACCAAGATATTCTGCCCATAAACATATTGTCTAAATTTGGTGATGATCGGATAAAGGCTTTACAAGTTATTTAGCTGACAATACCAATTTTAGGTAATTTCTATAATTAAAGGGCAATAACTCTCTATCGACTGGAGCAATATGGCTAGTTATCAAACTTGTCCAAGATATTACGCCAATACACATTCTGACCAAATTTGGTGATGATTGGACAAAAGCTCCTAAAGTAATTGAGCTGACTTGACCAATTTTAGGTAATTTCTATAATTAAAGAGGGATAACTCTCGATTGACTTAAGCGATATGGCTAGTTATCAAAATTATCCGAGATATTATGCCAATACACATTCTGACCAAATTTAGTAATGATTGGATAAAGGCTTCTAAAGTTATTGAGCTGACAAGACCAATTTTAGGTAATTTCTATAATTAAAGGGCGATAACTCTCAAGTGACTTAAGCGATATGGTTAGTTATCGAACTTGTCTGAGTTATTATGCCAATAAACATTCTGACCAAATTTGGTGATCATTGGACAAAGGCTCCTAATTTTATTGAGCTGACAAGACCAATTTTAGGTAATTTCTATAATTAAAGGGCAGTAACTCTTGATTGATTTAAGCGATATGGCTAGTTATCGAACTTGTGCGAGATATTATCCCACATCATATTCTGACTAAATTTAGTGATGATTGGACAAAGGCTTCTTAAGTTATTGAGCTGACAAGACCAATTTTGGGTAATTTCTATAATAAAAGGGCAATAACTCTTGATTGACAAAAGCGATATGGCTAGTTATCGAACTTGTCCGAGATATTAGCCCAATACACATTCTGACAAAATTTACTGATCATTTGACCAAGGCTTCTTAAGTTATTGAGCTGACAAGACCAATTTTGGGTAATTTATATAATTAAAGGGCGATAACTCTTGATTGACTAAAGCTATATGGCTAGTTATCGAACTTGTACGAGATATTATCCCAATGCACATTCTGACTAAATTTGGTGATGATTGGAGAAAGGCTTCTAAAGTTATTGAGCTGACAACATACTGGACGCCGCCCGCCCGCCCGCCAGCCCGCCCGCCCGTACGCCACAGGTAAAACTATAACACGATCCGTTTTTTCAAAACGGGCGTAATAAAAATACGACCTTAATATCTCAAAACACCAAACTGTCTTTTCAGATGATTTCACAAATGTGATAATAATGATGATTTACATGTATTGTTATGCAAGAAATACTGAAATGAGTTGCACAGAATTCCCCAGATTGGCATCTGATTCACCTTTCTTAGTTATCAATTAAATGTATTACTGAAAAAGTGAAAACACATACGGAAGAAACTGCACGCTTTATGCTTGATATAAACATCTAATGGCAACGCTTGTGATGAACAAAATATCGAGACACCATTTCTCATTTGCAGACTCATTCTGTAGCAGATGACTCTGAAAAGTGTATGGCAAAAGGAGGAATTTCTCATTCTAGTGAATTGTTTGTATCTGAAAGTTCAAATATAAAATAAAGCATTATGTGGGAGATATTAGATTTTTGTGTCGACCTGAGTTTAGTTATGAGTTACTCTTGATCAATTCTATATCTTCTGTTTAGTAATGGTCAAATGACCAAATGGACCTGTTAAATATAATAGAAAGCAATAATAAAATACAAAACAAGGAAAGCAATCTGATATATAGATAAAGAAAAATTAGAAAATATGTCATAAGTTTTACAAGACGATGCATACTGGTTGCAAGGCAGACCTAAAATGAAAGAACTAAAAACAAAGATAAGGATTGAATCTAGAAAAAGGGCAGGAAAAGGAAAGAGCTCACTCATTTACTCAGTGAACCCTACTCACGACAACACTGGACAATCACCTGTATTTACAGAACATGCAAACAATATAATACAGGGACATGTAGTCATGACAAATGTACATACATATACATTACAAAATATATTCCCTATCACATTTGGATTTTTTTGCGGAAAAGGTTCCCTTACAAAATTGAAAACAATATCAGAATTGGCATGTGTATATATATGACTGTTGGAATTCAAGTCAACGCCCAAATTATGAGACACAAAACCAAGAACACTGGTAGGGCAAAAGAATGCGGTTTCGAGGCTTTGTTGGTATCAGATTTTATAAAGAAAATAGTATCCTCCAGGCACACCCGGGGAACCGTGCTGCCACTTCCATCTTCGACCAAATCAAACTCTTTGTCAAAAAGCACTCGATTCGTCAGATTGCTCGCCAAAATGTACTTGTTTGCCATGAGAGTGTACTCGTCTTTGAAGAGAGATAGTTGTTCGCAAGTGACTAGTTTTCCAATTATATACGGATTTTGACCAATATTAGCAGCTGCGAGAATTGTCAAATTCATTGAAGCTGTGTTTGGAATATCATTGCGTGGCACTACAGTGAAGGATCTCCACCATGGTTCAAATCGATTACCGGACATTTGTTTAAGATCATATGCCAAAAAGGATTGTTGAAATGACAGTCTGACACCACCAAGTACCACGTTCCAACGTCGATTCATTGATTGTTGTATTTTGCTAACCAAAACATCCGGTCGAGTTATATCAGTTATCAATACAGCAACCATGACAGGTTTATCACCTTCGGTTTTAGCATAAGTGTTGTGCAAAAGCCTCTTTATTTTGAAGTAAGAGGGCCAAGGGGTTTTCTTTTTAAAGTTCTCAAGAATGCTTTTATGACTGACTAACCCTTTGTTTAGCATCCTTAGAATAGATGTCTGGTTGTTATCAATATAGTGTAAGTTGACACGTAGCGAAAGGGAACCCCGGTACCACCTTTTACTACCGAATTCGCAAAGACCGGTTACATTTCTTATCTGCCCCGACGGACAATGCACGTGTCTGCAGCTTTCTTGAATCTGGAATAGATGACAATGAAGGATTAAGAATGTTAAGTATAGAAACACTTTTCTTTGCACAGAACTTCAGTCAAAAACGAAACGCATGTGTATTCCTTTTGGTATTAAAATATCATGAGTATTAGGTGTTGCCCTGATGATTAGAATAAACGAAACCGGTTGGCACATTTAAAACCAATGTCGTATCGTTTTTATATATATACATATATATATATATGTGTGTGTGTATGTGTGTGTATATATATATATATATATATATATATATATATATATATGGGTGTGTGTGTGTGTATATATATAAAAGTATTTACCAATGTAGTTCCATTATGAAGACATGCTTTTTGGTAAACCATTTTGGATCCTTCTTTCGACGGTTTCTGGTTTCTCAATGACAACGAAGTATCAAGTAAATATACGAAATTAAATTTCGCCCCACCTCTAACAATGTCGTATTGAGATTCACATTTAACTATTTCATCTGAGTTGCAAATGGCACAGAAAACGTTCCTATAAACGTTTTTGTTCGAGACAGCTGGTGCGTCTAGTCCACTGTGACAGGCGATCCTTACTTCCAAAGGGGTTAAATCTACATTATATGGCACTTGAAATTCTTGATGACAGGTCATGATTGTATCCGTATAACAGCGATTCTCATGCAGGACTGCAGTATCAGAGTACGCAAATGACACAGAGCAGTGTTTTGAAAGATGATCATTTCGGACAAAATCAAAATGCTCTGAAATAGAAATAATTCTTTTTGTGGCCAAATCTTTATCGCCACAAACTAGCATCGGGGTCCAGGATTTATAGTCATAAACCCCATGACAACGAGCACACTGTGCGTTCTTAAAAAGTATGGCGTGGCCCTCAGAATGAACAGGAAACAGGTCTCCCCAAAACGCTATGGGTTCAGAGCTACAAGACGCAGACAAATCTTGTTGTGTACTTAATTCGGATGAATTGATGCTCTGACAACCTCCTAATGGTTGCCTAGTAACCATGCGATATGCTGGTTCATACCGTGCCCAATCCTCAGCCGGTGTACCACTTCTTGCATATAAACACTGTCTATTGGACAGCATTGTTCCAAAAGGTAAACTCTCTGCTACATTAATATCACTTCTATTGAGGTCTGTAGAATTGTTTTGATCCACAGCATTGGTGCTTATGTCATCCGACGTAATTTGGTTTTCTTTAGGCACACTGTTTGTCTCGGCGGGAAGGCAACAATTAAGGTTATCATGACAGTCTTTATGGCACGAACAACCTGTAAAATAAAATGAAGCCGCGTTTCGCTTTTTGCATTATTGTTGACTCAACGGTCTGGCATCATTCAAAGATGCATTGGTGTAAATGAAGTACGATTACACTGCTGTTGGTTTTGCTAGAAGTTACATCTATATGTATTGTACATGAAGGCGGACATTGAATACTCTGATACAGTGTATTCACTATACACAGATACAATAAGACCAAACATAGAAAGATATGGCTCAATTGAAAAACATCTTCAAATACCAAACTGAAAAGGCATAGAAACGGCGAATAGAAATATCGACTTTTAATGCCGATATCAACAGCCAGTACACCTCACCATATATGTTCTGGCTTTCCCAAACCAGTGTTCCACACAGCATTCTTCCCACATACTAGTAATGCTATCAACTCAACCATAAGCGTCAAGTAGAGAAGCAGTAACTAACATTATTGAAGTCTCTTGTATAACGTGACCAGATAGCGAAATCTGGTTCCCGCTCCAAAGGCAGACGCTCTAACCACCACATCACAGAGACGCTCTTTTTCTCTGAAAGTCCTTGTCTGGTTTAGAATTGTTCCTTCACAACCCTCTACTAAAATTATTCAAAAGCAGACGACTCTCTCTATATATATCAGTCGCATCTTGCGATCTAGGGTCTTGTTGCATCTGCGTTCAACGATGGCTAATTGACTGCTGGGGTTAAACGCAAGTTTTAACCACTTTTTATATCACTGCGGCCAATACGCTTATACATGTGTTAGTTTTAACTTATTTATTTTAAATCGATTGCGAAACAAGCTTTAAGCTTATATTAATCACGCTCGATGTCTGCTTCCTGGATACTTAACCAGTACTCGCGCCGATTGTGTGGAAAAATCCCAAAGTCAGGACCCGCTCATCACGGGACTCGAACCAGGGAACTTTGATATGAGAGGCCGACGCTCTACCTCTGCACCACTGTCTTCCATACATGTGTTCATGACCTTCTTTACCGTTTCCTCATATGTTATATATACATGAGAAGATCTTCTGAAGAAGAAAATAGAAAAGACGCCCAGCTAGAATATCTGCATTAAACGACTTAAAAAACATCTAGACAAACATATTGACATTCTCTGTAAATGTGTAATTGTTGAATAGAGTTGATGAGCAATTTATTCTTTTGTCACAATGTTCACAAAGCGTCTGCTCTAGATGCGTGTATATTAGGGTTAAATGATACCTGCCGGGGAAAAACCCGTCTATTCCACCAGATGCAACTTTATTTGTACACGGGATATCTATCCGCCTATTCCACCAGATGCAACTTTATTTGTACACGGGATATTTATCCACCTATTCCACCAGAAGCAACTCTCTGTTTGTACACGGGATATCTATCCGCCTATTCCACCAGAGGCAACTCTCTGTGTGTACGCGGGATATCTATCCGCCTATTCCACCAGAGGCAACTCTCTGTGTGTACGCGGGATATCTATCCGCCTATTCCATCAGAGGCAACTCTCTGTTTGTACACGGGATATATATCCGTCTATTCCACCAGAGGCAACTTTCTGTGTGTACATGGGATATCTATCCGCCTATTCCACCAGAGGCAACTCTCTGTTTGTACACGGGATACCTATCCGCCTATTCCACCAGAGGCAACTCTCTGTTTGTACATGGGATATCTATCCGTCTATTCCACCAGAGGCAACTCTCTGTTTGTACATGGGATATATATCCACCTATTCCACCAGAGACAACTCTCTGTTTGTACGCGGGATATATATTCGTCTCTTCCACCAGAGGCAACTCTCTGTTTGTACGCGGGATGTCTATCCGCATATTCCACCAGAGGAAACTCTCTGTTTGTACATGGGATATCTATCCGTCTATATATATTCCACCAGAGGCAACTCTCTGTGTGTACATGGGATATCTATTCGCCTATTCCACCAGAGGCAACTCTCTGTTTGTACACGGGATATCTATCCGCCTATTCCACCAGAGGCAACTTTTTGTTTGTACGCGGGATATATATTCGTCTATTCCACCAGAGGCAACTCTCTGTTTGTATGCGGGATGTCTATCCGCATATTCCACCAGATGCAACTCTCTGTTTGTACATGGGATATCTATCCGCATATTCCACCAGAGACAACTCTGTGTGTGATATATATCCGCCTATTCCACCAGAGGCAACTCTCTGTTTGTACACGGGATATCTATCCGCCTATTCCACCAGAGGCAACTCTCTGTTTGTACACGGGATACCTATCCGCCTATTCCACCAGAGGCAACTCTCTGTTTGTACATGGGATATATATCCGCCTATTCCACCAGAGGCAACTCTCTGTTTGTATGCGGGATATCTATCCGCCTATTCCAACAGAGGCAACTCTCTGTTTGTATGCGGGATATCTATCCGCCTATTCCACCAGAGGCAACTCTCTGTGTGTACATGGGATTATATCCGCCTATTCCACCAGAGACAACTCTCTGTTTGTACATGGGATATTTATCCGCCTATTCCACCAGAGGCAACTCTCTGTTTGTACATGGGATATATATCCGCCTATTTCACGAGAGGCAACTCTCTGTTTATACATGGGATATATATCCGTCTATTCCACCAGAGGCAACTCTCTATTTGTACATGGGATATCTATCCGCCTATTCCACCAGAGGCAATTCTCTGTTTGTACATGGGATATCTATCCGCCTATTCCACCAGAGGCAAGTCTCTGTTTGTACATGGGATATACTCTGCCTAAAGCGTAACAAATCAATGACTGACTCACCTTTACAACAGGAGATGTACCCTCGAGAATCAAGGGCTCCGTTTGGATCAACTAATGGTTCCGAAGCATTCCGGTTACAGATATCCACTTTCGGACAGAGGCGTTCAAGTATAGAGTTCATCCTTTCATCCGCAAAAAAATCTTTTGTTAATGAATATTGGAACGTGAAAATCGTAAAGATAATTACCAACAATACCATTGTTAATTTATTTATTTCGAATGTCCTTCGATGATATGCTACTGAATGCGAACTCTATATTCTATAGAAGAAAAACCACAACTAAATCCGATAGAAATGTGTTCCTCATTATTTTTTGTATTATAAGCATATTATTTTTATTATTATTATTATTGTTTGTGCTATTTTAATACTTCTGGTTTCAACACATGTATGTCCTTTCTCTATCTAAACCAACATTATATGACAGAGAAAAGCCAATAATACTGCTGTAATTTATGCTCTGTATTATTATTGGTTGCTAAATATTTGAGTTGCGTACGATGATTAGGGGTCTTCTCTCATCTACGAACAGAATCAGGGGGGCGACCCTGTACATTCACTGGCCGTCTAAAATAAGAACAGTCATTTGTGTAACTTGAAAGGACAACAAAAATTTTAGCCCCCAATTGTTTAAATTTTTACCTCAAATGTGACACAAATACGGGATGCAACAAGAAGCATTTTCTCAGTACATTTATGTACTGTTTGTCCGCGCCAAGATGTTAAAGTCGCACAGTTTAATAAATCTGTACGTAGGATATGCCAGGAAACGGGGGGAAACGTAATTGATTGTGAAGAGGCCTTCACATATGGGAATGGCGACATGGCCTCCAATTTCTTCATAAGGTATGGTATTCACCTGAATAAAACCGGGTCGAGCACACTTGTTGCTACACTAAACAAGCGAGTCAGTGTTACCAAATTAAAAGACTCCAGATTAACAATGTTGAGCTCACAAAACAACAATCACCAACTGAGATGACCAGTATGGACTAAATAAATGTGTACAATCGCTGAAAGAAACATATTCCAACCTTTGTATGTGTTATGTCGGGAATGTAATGAGGTAAAGTGCAAATGTACTTCTTTTATAAAACAGGGTTCTAATTTTGCTATTATCAATTCCAAAACTTATCAACAACATATTGCCTATTGTAAAGATAAGATATCTATAAATACCAAATGCAATGACACGGTTGCACCTAATGATAATGTTCATTATGAAAATGCGAATTATTTACATAACAATTCAAATGTTAAGCATTACTCGAATACTTCAATGTTAACGGAAACATACAGAGGGTTTAATTTTACTAAAAAGGGTACTCGTATAGCAAATTATAATATATGTCATCTATTGCCAGAACTTGATTAACTTAAATTTCATCTTTGTCAGCCATCTTCACCGCAGATATTAGGTTTATGTGAAACATTCTTACATCAGGATATTGATGACAATTTAATACAAATTAAAGGTTTCACATTTGAGAGGAAAGGCAGGAATAACAAGATTGGTGGCGGAATTCTTGTATACATATGCAATAGTATATCTTATAATAGACGTTTCGATTTAGAAACTAAGGAAATTGAATCAATATGGTGTGAAATAAAAAATCCACATTGTAAACCATATTTACTAAAGTTTGTTTATCGCCCACCCAATTCTAATCAAGCATGGATAGATTGCCTTGATATACAATTATATGTTATAGATTCGCTTTGTATGGAATACTATATACTTGGAGATTTTAACATAAACTATAACCCATATGATGTAACTAAGAAATACAGTAATCAGAAGTGGTCAGATATCACTATAAAATATGGCTTAGAAGGGTTTCAAAATTCAGCTCAAGCATTATTGATCATATATATACAAATAATACAAACCATATCAGTGATATATTCATATCAGAACTATCGCTTAGCGACCATTTCTCAGTTTCTCTCGTTCGTGTTGATAGAGTGTCATTACATGTAAAGCATTCACAACATAAAACAATGACGTACAGGTATTTTAAAAAGTTCAATGAAGGTATTTTTCAAACTCAGTTAGCATCTTCCAGGCTAGGACATATTGAATCCATTGCTGACCCGAACCATGCTTTGGATATAGTTTATGATATTGTTAATAGCATTTTATCTGAACACGCTCCATTGAAAGAAAGAAGGGTTAAGCGCGCGCACCAGCCGCGGTGGTTTACAACGGAAAATGAGTCAAATATAAATGAACGTGATAAATGTCCCAAACTGGAAATGTAGATCATTACAAACTACTTAGGAATAAATGCTCATCAATGGTAAAGAGAAGTAAACGAGATTTCAGAGCCATCAATGAGACTAAAGCGCCAACATTTTTATGGAAAAATCTGAAAGATATATCAAATCTGAACCAAACAAATGCTTTACTAATTCCAAAATCATTGAAAAATAACAATAGAAAAATAGAAGGTTCATTAAATGTAATAAACGAACTAAACAGGAACGTAAATATATGTAAAATTGTAAAAAGAACATATTTCTCCGAAGACAATTTCTTGTCACTTAAAGAAACACTCGACGAAGCACTTGGCATGGGATGTCTTCGATATACGTTTCATAACGCCGTATGAAGTTCGAAAAATCATAGACAAACTGGATCCCTGCAAGTCCATTGGCTTAGACGGCATAGGTCCTAAAATGTTAAAGCATTGTGGTGACATTATAACTCCTTACATTTCATCAATTATAAACAGTAGTATTACTCAGGGTATATTTCTAGCCAAGCTAAAAGAAGCCAGAGTATTCAATATTCAAACTTGGTGAAAAGAGCTACTGTAATGATTACCGCCCAATTTCCATTCTGCAGACAATATCTAAAGTCTTTGAGCGCCATATTGCCTTATAAATTAAGTCGTTCCTTGAACAAATTAATATTATACACAAAACTCAATCTGGATTTAGAGAAAATCATTCTTGTAATACAGCACTTATTCGACTAACAGATGCATGGTTAAAAGATGTTGATGTTGATGTTGGTAGGCACAGTGTTTCTGGATCTTAGTAAGGCATTTGATTTAATTGACCATACAATCCTAATATATAAATTAAAATTATATCGCTTTTCACCTCTCACTTTGAAATTATTTAAATCGTATCTTGAAAAAAGGACACAAATGTTACAGGTTGGAAATATTAATTCAGAAACACAACCTGTGCCATGTGGTGTACCTCAAGTGTCTATAGTGGGACCTCTTCTGTTTAGTAGGTACATAAATGATATGTCATTTTCAAAACCAAGCATGAATCTAGATTTGTATGCAGACGACTCGACTATATTTGAATCCGCGTATACATTGGCACAAATTGAAAACAAGTTACAAAATGACTTAAATTGTAGGTGTAAAATAAATAACATGGCACTGAACCCATTAAAGACCAAGTGTTTGACTATTGGATCTCCCTATCATTTGAGACATACTCAAACACTTAATCTGTACTTAAATGGTGCATTATTAGAAAATGTTACCACGCAAAAAATACTTGGCGTATACGTTGATAAAAAAATAAACTGGAAAGTGCCAACTGATAGCGTATGTAAAAAGATGAATAATAAGATTTCACTCCTGAAGCATATTATCTATTTCCTTACACCAGACATGAAGGCTATGTTTTATAATGCTTATATATATTACCAACGACGTAAAGGTTTGTAGTTATCGCCTTTTGATTACATGTAGTATATAATGTAAAATAAAGTATACCAGTCTAGCTAATAGGGACTGTTTTGTCTTCGTAAATAAAACAAAAAAACATAAATGCGAGTCAAAATAAAGAAACTGAAAATGCCTAAAACATCGGAATATTTATTTCATTTTAGATGTGTCATTACTTAGTGTTTTTAAACAAACACAATTGTAATATGTTCAAGACATCTAAATGTGTTTCTTTCTAATAATAATCCCCCCTCCCATGTGATTTCAGAAAACCTATTAAAATAGAAGTAATTATAGATTACTGTTGTTAGGTCTGGGGTAGAGGATCTAATCGTTATACGAATAAAGTATTTAGCTTACAAAAGAGAATTGCCAAAATCATACTTAACAAATCGACAAAAACTCATTCAGTTTAACATTTTAAAGAATTAAAATGGCTTAAATTTGCTGATAGATGTAAATATCATACAGCTGACCTTATTTATAAAACTGTGAATAATATGGTACCATCATACGTAACAGATATGATACATTTTTCTGAAAAATAAAACTCATAAGCTGCGATCAATATCAAATAAGGATCTTGTTTTATAAGATACACCTCGTACCAATTGTATGAAGAACTCAATCACATATTATAGTAAATCTATATGGAATGATATCCCATGTGACATGCGAGCATCGCTTAGCGTTGAAATGTTTAAGGAAAAATATAAAAAATGTTTACTGCAGCATTGAGTTTAACCTATTTGAATTATATATGACTATTAGTTATAATGAAATTGTGTCATATTAAGTATAGAAGCTGCTGAGTGTCTGTCGCAAAGTTAATAACAAGTTAAATGTTATGTATGCGTGTCTGCATATAGTTATATATGTATGTATGAGGATGTGTGTATGTATGTGTGTGTGTGTGTGTGTGTGTGTGTGTGTGTGTGTGTGTGTGTGTGTGTGCGTCTGTGCGTGCGTGCGGCGTGCGTGCGTGCTAGGAACCTTTAACCCTTTCCAACATACAACAAATCTGCAGCTAACGACTTTGAAAACATATCAAAAAAAAAAAATGGAAACTCCCTTTAAATTAACTAATTGAATAAAGTTGAAAACATGGTGACAAAAGGAGAAATTGGTCGTATTTAGCAATTCCGTCTTTTGTCGCCATGTTTTCAAAATGTCGCCTGCTGCAGAGGCGTCAGAAAGCTCGAATGAGGAGAAAGGTTAAATTTGGAAACGTAGTATTTCATTACAGCATTTCCTTTTCACCTGGTATAAATATTGTACTAACATTACTAGATTCTACAGCTTACTACAATCTAATAACCCTTTGCTATTTAAAAACTTAGCACACTACGTATACATGCTGTTGAAAGAGTTTTAGGGACATTTCTCAGAATGTAAAAGATATAAATATTATGTTATGTATTATGGCGGCCTAAGTACGTTTTAATAAAGATTTGTCAGTGTCAATGTCATACTAAACAGATTATAGGTGACTAGTTCGTAAGAAAATTCTGTTTTTAACTTTAAATGCTTATGTGTTTCTACATGTAGCTCACTGCATTGAATATGTAAAAGTCAGTTTACAGGCTATGTGCATATATATGTGATCGAGTATAAGTGTTTGAACCAGGATTTATAGAGGACTTGACCTTACGCACGCACACGGAGAGCAAGGATAGGATGTACCAAACGTGGCACCCATTCTGACGGGTTGCAATAAGGGAGGGATGTCCACTTTTAAGTGGCACGTTCTTTATTCTTTAATACATGTCCCCTTGTTTATTGCATTTTTAAAGCTTACGTACAATGCAACCTGTGACCATTTCTCATCCTCCAACATAACCACACCTTAATTTGACATCGACCTTATTATGTCTCCGAAGGGACGTCGGTGGCATATAGTAAACGAACCGTCCGTCCGTCCCCACTCGTGTCCGCTCCATATATCCTAAATGCCTTGTACGCCTCATCGAGACAATGTGCAGAACCCACCTTCCAGACACGCTGGTTCAAGGTCAAGGTCACAGTTGAAGGTCAAATGTTTGAGCCTTGAACGTTTGTGTCCGCTCCGTATCTCCTAGATGCCTCGAAGGATTGTCATCCAACGTTGGTCAAATGTACACTTAAATGTGAAAACGTGCACAACACACCTACCAGGCACGCTGGTTGAAGGTCAAGGTGACAGTTGAAGGTCAAAGGTTGGAGCCTTGAACTTATTTTGAACTCAATATCTAATAAACCCTATGTAGGATATTCATAATTTTACCTCGTCGCGACGATGTGCAGAACCAATCTTCCAGGCACGTCGTTCAAGGTAAAGGTCACAGTTTCACAGTGGAGGTCAATGGTTCAAGCCTTGAGTTTTATGGACTTTCGTGGAACATCGGTCAAATGCTCACCTCATCGAGATATTGCCTTTACTCAACTTCTTATTTCATGTACATACAGTCTTTACTTTAAACACTAACCTGCTTTGGGGGCATTTGTTAATGTGACAGCTCTTGTTTTGGATTATAAACATGTGACGTGGTCGTGACCGGGTAAAGGGACTTTGCATACATGCACTGAAACCATTATGGAATGGTGATCGGTAAAAAAACCGCATAGCGCTATGGTGCGAGGTTTTTAGCTCTCCTCTTCCCCATAGGGGTATGGTTAGTACAATTGGTACACGAAAATCTGCTCAAGTATGCAGCATGCCTTGTATGATGAGTTTTATCAGTACCAAGAACTTGCTTTTCATACATTCGCGGAGTCCATCCCACCCTGACCTATTGGCAACATATACGTTAGAAACCTACTTGTATAATTGAGTTAATTTTTAAGATTTTTTGGTTGTCCATATTTGAGGGTGGGTTGGATCCCCCTGGCCATGAAGTCTCAATCCGCGTATGGATGAGGTCATTTTGAATGTGATTGAAGAGTTTGTAACACATCTGTAATAAAATAAACGTCACATTATCTTCTGCTTCTCCCAACTAATTTTGTTTTATATCAACATACAATATATACAATATTTTAGACCATGTCGTACCAATTAATGAAATAAAGTACATTTTATCTTTACAGCTACAGCAAAATACAACAGCGCTACTACCATAAAGACCTATTCAAAAAGGTTCAGGCGTATGTGTTGAGCTGCGATTCGTGTCAGAGAAAGGGTTCTTTGAAGAAAGCGAGCAAACCTCTTCATCCAATACCATTGCAGTCGGACGCATTCTCCAAAATAGGAATGGATTTGATCGGACCACTTGAAGAGACCAAAAATGGTATGCTTTGTAGTAGCGTGCAAAGTATTTATTTGAGCCACTTTTACTTTATTTCTATAATTACTTTTTTTATAAAAAATCCCCATCACACTTTTGAAGTGGGTATCGAGGTCGAATATATGTGAAAGTAGCAGGGCTATGTATATATGTAATCTATGGTGTAATCCTTTTCATGAAGTGGCGGTAACGTAGTCTATATTAGTTAGCACGCTGGACTACAAATCAAGGGATCGCAGGTTCGATCCCCCACCGCACCCTAACAAAATTAACCGTCTTCCGGGAGGGGTCCCGTGTGACAGTTCTATGCATTGGTGTACGTAAAAGCACCATGTTGACAAGTGGTGACATGCACATTATATTCGTCATTGATTTAGAATCTCGCATTATAGCCGATATTAAGGGAGATATTATATAATTATATAGTATCACACCCTTTGATGTCGACAGACAGATTTTATTCAGACTTGTACATAGTACATCGTCATAAACAAATACATTTTTTATACATTTACAAAATATATACTGTTTATATGATATTATTGTCATGTAACTAATGTAAATATATATCATCTAGAAGCATTCACGTGTCCGATGAAGAAAGAAAGGTATAGATGTAGTGAATAAATGAATGAAAGTAATAGCTATTAATTATAATTACACGATGCTTTTCTTATAACGAGCATATTATTTTGTCTATTTCAGGTAACAAGTACATCTTTGTGATGACTGAATATCTCACGAGGTGGGTTGATGCGTACGCTATTCCAAATAAGAATGCAGAGACAATATTAAACTGCTTTATTCAGTTTGTGTGCGCTCATGGAGTTCCAGAAGAGTTGATAACATACCAAGGCCGAGAGTTCTGCAATCAATTGAATGACCTATTTTGCAAGAAAATGGGAATTACACGCAAGGTATCTGCATACCATCCACAAACGGGCGGACACACTGAAAGATTTAATCGCATCCTTTCTAATATGCTCGTGCATTATGTTAATGAAAACCACGATGACCGGGACACTAAAATACCGTACGTTTTATTTGCCTATAGAACGTCTGTACATAGCACGACACAACAATCTCCGTTTTTCCTTGTGTATGGAAGGGAACCACGTCTCCCTATAGATGTAGAGCTGCCATCAACTGCTGGTACACAAACGGATCTCACCGACAGGGTTAATGTATTTCTGGAATTAACCAGGCATCGCGAGTCTGCAGCTAAAAACATAGAGATAAAACAGTTAAAGCAGAAAAAACATCACGATAAAAATGTAAAGACATCCGTGTTTGAAGTTGGTGACGAAGTGCTACTACACAACACGCGGAAACTTACACGAAAAGGCGGAAAGCTAGATCCGTTGTGGACGGGGCCGTTCATTGTTGAACGAATATTAAACAATGGTTGTTATCGGCTATCGGGAAGACTAACGGCCATAAATGGGAACCGACTGAAAGCATATAGACGATCGGAGACATCTGACAAATCAACCTGACAACGTGGCAAACAATCAAAATCAGCGTGACAAGACACCAGACACCGCCAGTCCGCGTGACAAGACACCAAACCCCGCCAGTCAGCGTGACAAGACACCAAACCCCGCCAGTCAGCGTGACAAGACATCAGACCCCGCCAGTCAGCGTGACAAGACACCAGACACCGACATTAAGCGTGACAAGACACCAGACACCGCCAGTCAGCGTGACAAGACACCAGACACCGCCATTAAGCGTGACAAGACACCAGACACCGCCAGTCAGCGTGACAAGACACCAGACACCGCCAGTCAGCGTGACAAGACACCAGACATCGCCATTAAGCGTGACAAGACACCAGACACCGCCATTAAGCGTAACAAGACACCAGACACCGCCAGTCCGCGTGAAAAGACACCGAACACCGCCAGTCAGCGTGACAAGATACCAGACACCGCCAGTCAGCGTGACAAGACACCAGACACCGCCAGTCAGCGTGACAAGACACCAAACACCGCCAGTCAGCGTGACAAGACACCAGACACCGCCAGTCAGCGTGACAAGATAACAGACACCGCCAGTCAGCGTGACAAGACACCAGACACCGCCAGTCAGCGTGACAAGACACCAGACACCGCCAGTCAGCGTGACAAGACACCAAACACCGCAAGACAGCGTGACAAGTCACCAAACACCGCCAGTCAGCGTGACAAGATACCAGACACCGCCAGTCAGCGTGACAAGACACCAGACACCGCCAGTCAGCGTGACAAGATACCAGACACCGCCAGTCAGCGTGACAAGACACCAGACACCGCCAGTCAGCGTGATAAGACACCAAACACCGCCAGTCAGCGTGACAAGATACCAGACACCGCAAGCAAACAATACAAAAGAAAGGATCAAGAAATGGGAATTCCCTTAAAAAAGAGAAAAGTATGTATTGATGAAGACGAAGATGTTGTAATTAGTCACGTAGAGACGAGTAGCATCATATCATTTGACCCGGTAGGTCATACTTGGCAAAATGAAAAATGTCAGGTGTTGGATATTAAAGTAAGGAACTATCACAGACAGGTTCAGAACAGACCAGTTACTATTACTGCCAGACCTAAGAATACGGCACAAATGAGAGGAGATGGCAATTGCTTATTTAGAACATTTAGCTATTTGCTATCGGGAGTGCAAAGCTACCACGCCGAAGTAAGACATAGCGTTGTAAATTACATCTTAACTAATTCGGCACTCTTTGAGGGATATACAGATGAAACTTTATCTTCGTATTTAAATAAAACCGAAATGTGGAAATGTGGACAATGGGGGAAGGATATAGAAATTCTGGCTTTAGCCACAATGTTGAACACGAACGTGTTTGTATACTGCAAATATGGAGGACAAATGTGCTGGACAAAGTTTTCGCCAATGAATTCAACGGCCGAATGCAACGTTTACTTGCTTCACCGTAATGACCACTATGAGCCCGTATTAGACGTAACAGATGATATCTTCAGCAAACCCCTGTATCTACCAATAGAAAAATATGTTCCAGAACAATTTAAGGTATATGTGCCAGGCGCTGTGCTGGCTGCTGCACTTGTAAACGACTTCTGCGATGAGAGAGTGTTAGAGGAATCTGAAACGCGCCCAGACATAATTTTTGTTCGTGCTTTTAATTCCAGCCCATACAATATTCCTGGAAACGAACGTATAGCAAATCTTATGGACCCAAATGTGTTCAATCTGCTGTGCGACGAAGAGGACTTTGCTAATCACTGGCTATAATTTCAGTCTCTCAAAGTTCAGTTACTGTTTACTTTCCCATATTAACACACTGGACGTATATAACTATGATTTGAAAGTTTAGTAGATGATTTCATGTTAATAGTCATGAATGTACTTCACATGTTTGATATGTTTGAAGGAGCTAAGAACTCAGTTTTCTTGTTTGTTGTTTTCCATAAAAATAAACTAAAGAATCACAAAAATGTCGAACTCCCCCCCAAAAACACATAATTGACGCCATTAAAGGTATTCAAAAGATGTTTAAATCGGGACACAATTTCTACAATCAACTTATAATCGAAAAATATTGGAAAATTCCTTTTGCGATTTCTAGCTTTATCAAGTGAAACCTTTTCTACTTTGGCTACAATATTTAATAGGCAAGGGTACAAGCCCTTTTAAAGCTGAACTGTGAAGTAGTGGCGGGACCTTTGAGCATTGTGATCACCCATTGTCCGTCCGTCCGTCGTTCGTTCATAATTTTTTGTATATACCTGGAGTGAGTTTGAAAGAGACCACATTTTGCAAACAGAAATGCACAACTTGTATTGGCGTAATTGGTCAGATCCCATTACGGGCTCTTCAGTCAGGACGCATTGAAGAGCGAATTTGCTATTCTGGTTTTGCAGTAATATATGTTCTATTAAATATTATATTGGATACAAACTTTCAAAATGCATGTGTCGTCATATGCGTTGTGCTAAACTTGGTAGCATTGAAAAATATAGGTCATCTGTTCAAATCGAAGGGAAAGCTTGTTTACACATTTGATGTGCATGCTAAAAGGCTAAGTCACATGGTCGAGTTAAAAAAATAAGCTTATTATCACCCAAGGCCATGCTATGAAAAGGAGAGGATTCGATTTCGCACAAAATTGGCTTAAAACAGAAAGTCTCGAAAATGAGTCAAAACCTGTTTCTTTTGTCGAAACAAATATTTTATCAAACTGCACACACTATTCATTCTTCAATATACTCATTATTATTAGAGGAAACTAAGTAACAGTTGTCTAGGAAGACTTGTAAATGATGTTTCAACTTATTTTATCAAATGGTTTCTGAATCAGAATTTCTGAAGTCGATTAGGGGCCACATTCGAGCAAGAGTAACTTTATTATTTTGAAAAGGCTGATCACTGCGATGGCCGATGAGACGTTTCTATCCAGTCCATCGGTTGGCTATTGAGATATGACCTTGATAATGACTAAACGAAACCCCAACCATGGTTCATTATAATTATACATCTTAATACAAAACTCGTACGAAAACTGAAGGGTTTCAAATAAAGGTACATTATTTTGAAGACCCAAGATGTCCTCCATGAATTATTTCATCAGGAAATTTATACGATTTGACCACTTTAACGAGATATTAAGGAGTTGTTTACGACCAAATTACGATCCAATATATTGAGTTATTATGATAAATTTATGACTAAAATTAACGATTTGTTACCAGTGATACGACCGTTATACGAGGTACTTTGTATTTACGAGTTGTTGCTATTGATTACGAAACATTATGGTCAATCTAGCCTTTATGAGTACTGTACGTTACGATGTGTTTACGAGCTGCTATGAGTAGTACGCGATTTTTAAAATCACCAGTTACTTACGAAATTATATTTTCAACTTTATTTGCACCATCATTCGAATACAGACACCCAAATATAAAGCATAGCGTAAGAAAGACACATTTTGCAATTACACCAACGGTATCTACAATTGTGAAGAAGACGTCAAGTTATTGTAAAGTACTCGTAAACGATTTGGTCCTAAATTTTAGCATGCCTGGAAAACTATCCTTTATGGTCAATGTTTTATCCTGATGCTGTTTGACATATATATTATGAAAATAACAAATACAAAAAGCAAAAAAAAATGGCAGAGCGGGGTTTCGAACCAACGACCTACCGACCTCACGACTATAAGTCCAAAAGTATTTTCAGCGTGTTAGACCACTCGGCAACGGAGTCAGTCGGTACACTACCTTCGATATAAATAGAGGTCTGCAGAGCGTTATTAACGCTGTAGAAATCAAGCGGTTTCAAAGAGTCCAGTTGTCAGTCTTCAATTTTTAACATATCTAATGCGTTGCATCTAATCAGTTTATTTTGGAATATAAAACAAAAAATCTTAAAAAGTGCAATTTGGCAATCTGTGAACAAGCTCCTTTAATCATTTAAACTATGAAAACGATGCCAAAATGTTTATCTTACAACTGTATGGTAAAAGGCGTATTGCGTAAGCTTATTGGGATATGTTTTCAACGTTGAAATATGACCTGCATACAGCTGATCAGTTTTCAACGGGGTCATTTTTAACGGGTGCCTGGGGTCATTAAATAACGGGCAGGGTCATGTTTCAACGTTGAAAATTGATCAATAATCCGTTGAAAAATGACCCATGGGGTCACTTTTCAACGGGGTCAAAATTTAATGTTACACCGGCCATATAGGTAAGCCCTTGGGTAAGATCTAGTATTGGTAAGGATTACTGGTAATTGTACTATGCCTTAATCTAATAAAATCAATATTACGAAACCAGATATAAAACACATAAGTGTTATTTATCACAAGAAAGAAACAGGGAAAATTATTTCTAATGTTATAATGTTATATTTAAATTGAGCCGAGTTGATATAGGTTGTCACAACACGCACAACTTTTAACTCGTGTAATATTGCAAAAGCGGTCAAAGTTAACTATTTGCTTGCCATTATAAAATGATATGCTGCGAAAGTAATTAATTTGTCATACTATATGCTACGAAAGTAATTAATTTTTAATAATATATGCTGTGAAATAAATTAAACGCGTATAGAAAGAATGGGTTATAGTCGAGCCACGAAAGTTCCGTTGTAAATTACGAGGGCTATCAAGCATGGGGTCGCGTGTTCGAACCTCGACTCGATCATCCTTATGTTCAAAGTGATCTAACATCGACAGAGATTTTACAGTGCAGTAATGACTTCCTTCCTTGGCGTTCAGGGCTTCATGGAAAGCATAACGACCGATTTATCGGTGTCATGATAAAAAAAATACCGGTCTGTAGTACTGGTAAAGAACACACTAAACTGCGTTATACAACTGCACACTCTAACCTATCGACTCATTACATTCACCTCTGGCCTAGTCTCGGACTACTTTCGGTAAGTGGACGCGAGTGTAAGGAACGACATCTCTGCGAAGGAGATTGATACAATGGCGTTAAACACCATTTAAACAAACAGAATGCCGTAGAATTTAACATTTATTTACTCTCACAACAATAGCTGCCATGGTAAATCCGATTAGCTATAGATGACCTCTTCCTTTCAAATTCACTTCAGGTAAATACTTCGTCTTTAAGGAATAGTCTTATCAGGAATTTGCACGAAAACGTGGCTTAAAGAAATACCTAAAATGGAGTCATTTAAATAAAAACGTGCACAAAATACGTCTCGAAAAGGTTAAGAAAATGTAGTTGGTTTAAATTCTAAGAGATGTATAAGTATCATGCATTCATTTAGAGGGCCAATGGAAATAATCTTCACATTCCTGAAAACCAAAAACAAATGTAGACATCTTTAAATTCTTTGAGATGTTAGTAGCATGCCGATTTTAAAAACTTTTCACTTACGTTTATGCTAAAACTTAAATTAATAAAAGCACTGATTATGATGCAAGCAAGAGGCATACTGCAGGTTACGGATTGCATTTAGGCAAAGATTTACCGATCACAACCGTTAATCAAATTTTCTTTACAATAGCACTCTATTATGTTTTTATTTTGAATAATATTGAAGTTGAAATAAAATATTGCTTGTACAGAATGGGAGGTCTATTACAAATGCTTTTTTACCAAGAGGTCGTGGAATAGTTAACATATACTCCACGATGCATGCCATATCAAAATCAAAAGAAGTCCGTTGTATACCAATGATCACTTTATTGAAAGTCCAATATACATCAAACTGGTTATTTTTTATTTTAATTTAAGAAATGGTGGATTCATTGTCTTGCCTTGTTCGAAATATATTATGTAATGGTAATGTTTTGTCTAATTTATTTTAGAATTAAAATGAAATGGTCAGAGCCTAGAGATTATATTATTGTTAACTACTTCAGGTAATCGTAAATGCAAATTGTTTAGGTCTGTCTAGCATAAATATTTTTATCAAACTTTCACAATAGGGATTGAATGCAGTCGAGATTTCGACGAGTGTCTTCGGAATTCGCATGCTATGCAATTGGATCTGACGAGCCCCTTGCTAAAAACCGTAGGACTTACAAAAGATACGTTGCTATTAAAACAGAGACTAAGGGCGTGATGTAAAATAATGTGAAACATTTTCGAAAGTGTTTACACTGCAAATTCGAACTTTAATTACAACCATGCTTAAACCTGACAATGTTGCGTTGATTGACAGAGAGTCCTGCAAAAGAAAAGAAGATAACACATGGACGTGATAACACATGGACGTGATTTGAATGACACTCTTGCCACTTGTGAGCATGTTGCGCGCGAAGGAAATATGTTACGTTCAGTATGCATATGGTAATACATTTGACTGAATGTGGCTATAAAAAATGTGTATACTTGTAAGGTCTACAAATGGAAAATCTAATAAACATGTGGATAACATGATGTTGAACGAATTTGAACTGTTTCCACAAAATAGTTATTTTGCCCAAGTCGATTGCATTGTTGTTTGGACAAGATGTATGGAAACACTGCTTGCCCCACATAACATCACGTCACCAAAAGAAGATGCGTGTCACAAATGTGAAACAACAAGAAAGAGAATAGCTGCAGCTACAACAGAATGTGACAAACTGAAAGCTGCAACACCACTTAGGAATCATATACAGGTAACAAACAGAATAAAACATTTTACCTTTACCTTCTTATTTGGACAAATTACAGATACCAGTACCTTTATCAAAACGCATGCCACGTATTGGTTGTTGCCTAGCGTCAAAATAGCCTCCGAGTTGCAACTAAGTATATCCAATAGTTTATACATACATGTTGTTATATTTTATCCAAATTTATTCAATTTTTCAAATAAAGAATTATGCTTTACTGTCAGTGAAAGTATAAGGTCCGACTTGTAGTATTTTCTCATTATACAGAATTTTCAGTATTAGTCAATATGTCTTTTTGTTAACATAACAGTTTGAGTCCAGCTACAAGATAACCAACATAATCATATTTGCAAAAGATATAATCTTATCAGTTTGCCTTCAATAGTTCGCAATGAGAGCTTTATACTATATATTGATAAATGATTTAAAAATGAATATAACAACAAATTATGAATTTATCTCAATTTCTCAAAATCAACTAAAATTCATGTCTTTTACCCCAAAAAGAACATTCAGCATCCTCAGCATACAATGTCAAGAAAGTTATGTAATTATATTCCAAATAGGAAAGCCCCAACACAAGTACTTACTGAGAAAAAATAAAAATGAAATGCCAACTTGCTCTAAAACTTTAACTCCCTAAAATCATATTTTTTCTACCTCAAAAAGGAGGTAACACTCGGAATCTTCAGCATACAATATGAAAGTATTAGATGTAATTATATTCCAAATATGAGAAAAATTTAAAAAAAAAATATGTGAAAATGCCAACTTGCCCTAAAACTTTAACCACCTAAAATCATGTGTTTTACCCAAAAAAGGTCACACTCAGCATCTACAGCATAAAATATGAATAGAGGTATAATATGCAACTTTATTCCAATAATGAAAGCCCTAGCACAAGTACTTATGATTGGAAATGCCAACTTGCACTTATACTTTAACCGGAACAATTTAAGAACAATTTCAGTCTCCACAGTCTAACCTTTATATAGGATATTCCCAAACCAAAGAATACACGATATGGGACTTGACATGTCAACCACCAAGAAGGATGTTACTAGATATGGAATTTAATGTTATAATTAAGAGGTATATACATGTACATATTAAACATAAACAAGCAATTTCACTGAATTGATATCCCCCACCAATGATGGCTTGTTTGTGAATGAAGGCCTTTATGTTGAATGTGCAATTGACCTGCAAAATTATTCATACAAGAACAAGGCGTATGAACAGAAACTGAGACAGATAAACATATTCTTCCTGAAAGAATAAAATAATGACACTGGTTTTATAAACAACTTTATTAAACTAAGAGTGTGAATTAAAGACATTTTTTCATAATTAAATCCTTAAGGAAAATGTGAAAACAAGTTTTTGCTACTTTAACCAACGGTGACACAAGTGCAATAGCTCCCTTTATTCATTTTTTCCCCTTAAATCAACGAAAATTGACCAATCCAAAAAAAACAATGGACGGGCATCATCCCAGTATGTTGGTTCATATTTATATCAAGTTTCATGAAATTCTACAAGCTAGTTCCTGAGAAATGGCTGCGGACGTGGATTTTTCAATATATCAAGGGCAATAACTCTAAGGAAAATTGACCAATCCAAAAAAACAACGGACGGGCAACATCCCAGTGTGCTGGTTCATATTTATTTCAAGTTTTATAAAATTCTACCAGCTAGTTACTGAGAAATGGGTGCGGACGGACGTGACGGACGGACGCACGCACGGATATTGACCAATCCAAAAAAATAATGGACGGGCATTATCCCAGTATGTTGGTTCATATTTATTTAAAGTTTCATGAAATTCTACCAGCTAGTTACTGAGAAATGGCTGCGGACGTGGATTTTTCAATATATCAAGGGCAATAACTCTAAGGAAAATTGACCAATCCAAAAAAACAATGGACGGGCAACATCCCAGTGTGCTGGTTCATATTTATTTCAAGTTTCATGAAATTCTACCAGCTAGTTACTGAGAAATGCGTGCGGACGGACGTGACAGACGCACGCACACACGGATGGACGGACAACGCCATTCCAATATCCCCCTGCCTGATAAATCAGGCGGGGGATAATAAATACATGAACATTTGTTTTCATTAAAGGCGTCTCTTCGATGCTGGGTTTGGACACATTAAAAGTTGTTTTGACGCATTCAATGTGATAGCTTGGGGCAGCTTGTCGACATCGTGCACAAGTCTGCATATAGCAGTACCGCAGTTCTCTTTCGGGCAGACGATAGTGAAAACAATTGGACCTGGTATGTATAGATTAAGAAGTAATTTACACATTTACTCTAATGAGGAGATTTCTCAAGTTAAAATTACAGTTTTGAAATAGCGTTTGATATCCAAGAAATATTTATTTTTGGATTTTAGGTACGACTGATAGACATTTTTACCCTGAAAAGGAATCCGAAAGTACACCGTATACCGCTTTACAGAGGATTTTCAAAGTGTTTCCCTATTTTATCTCTATGTGAACTTTCAGAATTCTGGAAAACTTTGTGGCAAAGCGAAAAATTGCTCATAATGAGGTCATGAAGTTGAAATGAGCAATTTCTCTTTTGACCAGTTGACTCCCGGGTTGGGGCCAACGTTGAGCATAGTCTTCATTTTAACAATCTTGGTAAAGGACAACTAGACAATGCTACACACCAAATATCTAAGCTCTACGCCTTTCGATTTTAGACAAGACGATTTTCGAAGTTTCCCCCTATATCTCTATGTAAAACGGGTGACACCGGGACGGGGCCAATTTTGACCCAAGGGGCACAATTTTAACAATCTGTGTAGGAAACCAATAGACATTGCTACACACACCAACTATCTAAGCTCTACGCCTTTAGGTTTCAGACAAGAAGATTTTTTAAACTTTTAAAAAAAAATCATTTCCGTTGCCATGGCAACTAGAGTTCTGCATGGAACTAGTATCTTTAAACAACATTGATAGTGGATTAACCAATAATCATTCCTACCAAGTTTAGTCAAAATCCTTACAGTGGTTAAGAAAGTGTCATTTAAAGAAATTGTTGAAATGTTGAAGACGGCCATCAGGCAATCACAATAGCCCACCATGAGCACTTTGTGCTCAGGTGAGCTAAAAAAACAACAACATTGCTTCTGTAGCAGACGATTTTAAAAATATTGCGACAAAAGTAGTAATTGCTCCTAAAGTTATATTTTTAAATTAGTATAAAAAAAAAAATCCATATTTTAATATCGTCTGCGGAAGATTTGTTATGTGGAACAGGGTTAAAGAAAGGACCGTATCTACATATGTTCTAGTGAAGTGGTATAAATTATGTGTTAATGTGTCCGAGATGAATAAGTCTTTAAAAATAACAACAACATTAAATAAGTGTGAATGGGATTTTCTTTGAGTAATACAAAAATACAATACATGACTGTATCACAAACATTAATACAAAATAACTCTTTCCCAAACAGAATGTCATAAACCCTCAAGTAAACTTTAAAACTTTATCTCTGATACAGACGACATTCGACGTTGTTGCAGCTTAATTTAACCCTTTCCCACCTGCAGACGACTTTTGAAAACATTGTGGCCAAAAGTGAAATTCTCCTTTGGCCATAATGTTTTCAACTTTATTTAATAATTAAGCTTTCTTTTATGGAGATTTTTCAGATTTTTATTACTATGTTTTAAAAGTCGTCTGTTGCAGAATTGTTGTATATGGGAAAGCGTTAAAAAATAAAACATTATGGATTGATTGGAAGTTTAAAACTGTTTCAACGGTAGTTCAGTTATATCATAGCAGCTAGTTCATGCAGCGTGTTTTTCTGGTTTTCTCACACCTGTACTTCACAGAACAGTCTTCCCAGGTAACTGACTCTCTCACACTTGTACTTCACATGACAGTCTTCTCAGGTAACTGGCTCTCTCACACCTGTACTTCACAGAACAGTCTTCCCAGGTAACAGGTAACTGGCTATCTTCCCACATAGACTATTCAGCCCATTGGTGGAAGACGAATGACACTAAGTCAGTGATTTGTATCAATCATCAGAAGGAATGAATGGCTGAGCCTAGGTTAAAATGAATTGTAGAGCCAGGGATGGAACTCATGCCATCTTGAGTGATATCCCTCGTTGATACCCACATTGTCATTGTGTCTCGATGAAAAACATTGTGGAACAAGAGTACCAAACTGTCATAATATATGCCTGTAAGGACAATTATTCTAGAATGTTTCAGGTCATATGGCTTGTAATCAAACGTGGCCAAGATATCATATCAATAAAAATAGTAACTAACCTGTATGATGATAAGATAAAGATAAATAATTAGGGGGAAATAATAGTGTTAAGTATATCTGGTTGGAAATTGTACATGGCAGAGAATTTCTCACAATTAACATGCTGGTTAAGATTGATGAAGATTGGATAAGGAGAGAGGACATATTGTGTGCATGCCGCAAACACACCAGTAGTTATGGTATACCTATAATGCACTCTATAGTATTGCTTGTATAGCCTTTTCAAACAGTGCTTACCTTTGTTTGAGCTCTGGCTGTGTGTATTCATATTTAGATAAGCCTTATTGAATCTGTATGTGTTTTGTAACCAACTGGCAAGCTATTATGACAGTTTTATACTCTTGGTCTGTTTAAAATCAAGCATATAGAAATGAGAAACTGCTCAAAATGAGGTTTATACCAATTTGAGTTATTGATTTGTCCCAGTATCCAGTAAATTAACCCTACATATAGACGCATCTGCAGCAGACAACATTTGAAAACATTGTGTTAAAAGAAGACTGTTTACTGTTCTTATGTTTACTGTTCTTATGAACAATTTATCCTTTTGCCATAATATTTTCAAACCTTTTCAATAATAACAATTTTATTTAAAGAGAAGTTTTGCCTAAATGTTTTTCAAAGTTGTCTGCTGCAGATTCGTTGCACGTGGTAAAGGGTTACTCAATAATACAACTTCCAATTATACCATACCACAAATATTATCTGTTTTCCTTTGGGAAAGATGAAACATACAATAAATACATAACACTTTAAATATATTAGACAAATATGTTATTTACTGAACCGTAAAATCATTTCTATTTCAATGAAAAATAACAAAGCAATACACAATTTCACACAACATGTATGTCTTTTTTTATCTCTTTGACAAAATATACTAGTATCTGCACTCAGACAACATCATGTTGCATTAATTAATGAACAGTAAATCAAGGGAAAGGATAATTAAGTATTCAATAATATAATGATTGATTAATTGATTGGAAATCTCAAGTACAAGTATTTCATTTATATAAAGGCAGCCTACATGTATCACTCTGAACTGGAACCAGTTATCCAAACAACTTCTTCCCAGGCAGCTTGTGGCCTTCCTACAAACATGTTGACCATTGGTGGGAGACAAATGATGTCAGACAAAATGACATTTGTAAGGAACTTCCATAATATTTGCTATTCTATTCCATTTTACTCCTTACTGTTTCAAAGTAGATAACACAATATATTAACCCTTTCCCACGAACAGAAATCTGCAACAGCCGACTTTTGGAAACATTGCGGAATAAGAAGAAATTGCTCATTATGAGCAATTTCTCCCTTTGCCACAATGTTTTCAACCCTGTAGCCAATATTTATACTTTAATTATAGAGATTTTCCATATTTTTTATTATTCTTCTGCTGCAAATGTGTAATATGCTGGAAAGAGTTAAGCTGGGTGCCTATTAGGATGGAATGGATTGGGGTATGCTTCAAACTCTCGCAAACAATTAGTATACACTCTGAAAGGCTTCAATTTACCATTTGCTTAGGTAATTTGGCAAATAAAAATGATTTTACAGTACCTTGGTAATATGTTAAAGGAATGGCATAGAGTACAAGACGATTCACTAAACAATCTAATTTAATAATCACACAAAACATGCACTTAATTCTTGTTCAATTGTAACAAAGATATACCATTGCATACACACCCAACAATTTGTTCAAAGTGTTTATAGTTTAACATATGCTTTACTTTAAATCCTTTGTCTATGAAAATACATTGTTCACAACATAAATACAGATTAGAAACTAAAATGAATGAACAAACAAACATAGGCAAATCAAAATGCCTCACCAACTTCTTTGAAATTATGGGAGCGTAACAAACTCATCCTTAAAGAGTCAAAAGACCACACAAATTTTAAAAAAAATTGTGTCAAAAGAAAATAATTCTCAAAACAAGCAATTTCTCCTTTTGCCACAATGTTTTCAACATTTTTCCGTATTCGCACCTTTATTTATAGAGATTTTTCCATCAGTTTGACTAAATGTTTTCAAAGTAGTCCGTCGCAGGTTTGTTGTATGCTGAAAAGGGTTAAACCCTTTCAAAAGCCAAGAAAGGATTCTTTGGAATTTCTACATCAGCAAAACAAGATTCAACTTTACTAAAGCTTTTGAGTTATAGGTGTCACATGTCTCGTTAAATTGTATGGTTGAAAAAACCTTGAAAAAGGGTCCATTTAATTTTTTAAAATATCCCTGTCAATCGTTTAAAAACACGGTTTATGGCAGACATTTGTCTGAGATTCCAAGTAATCTTAAATGTTACAGACAACTTTTGAAAACAATGTGGAAAAGGGATAAATTACTCAACAGGGGACATTCCTGCTTGCAGAAGGTTGCCAACTTTGTGTCTTGATTATTCTTCCCAAAACTCAGCTTTTTATCCTTTTCCTCAAATGGTTTTAATGTTGGTATCTCCAAAAATATCCTATTATGAAAACCTTTATACAGACAGACAGGAATAATAAAATATACACTGACAATATTAAATATTCAACCATACAAATGCATGAAAAATACTGATAAAAAGGAATGTGAAACTGAATATGAAACCCTTTCCCAAATACAAATGTCCCTTTCCCAAATACAAATGTCAGACGCATTTAGACACATCTACAGCAGGCAACTTTTGTAAACATTAAGATGAAATTAGAAATTGCTCATAATAAACATTTGTTTTCCTTTTGCTTTAACCCTTTCCCTCATATAGATGCTTTCTGATGCCTCTGCAACAGGCTTTTTGAAACAGTGACAAAAGAAGAAATTGCTCAAAACAAACAATTTCTCCTTTTGCCAGAATGTTTTCCACTTTTAGTCAAATGTAATCAATTCAATTATAGAGATTTTCTATTTTTTGACAAAATATGTTAAAAGTCATCTGCTACATAATTGTCGTATGAGGGAAAGGGATAATGTTCTCATCTCTATTAATAACTGAATTTATATTTATAGGTGTTCAAATTTTTTGCCTCGATGTATTTTAGTAATCTGCCGATGTTTGGTTGTATGTGGGAAAAGGTTAACCCTTTCCCACATAGAGACGCTTCCCAATGCCTCTGCAGCATATACCTTTGGAAAATATTGTGGCAAATGGAGAAATTGCTCATAATGAGCAAAGTTTCATTTTGCCACAAAGTTTTCAACTCTTTTCAAATATTATACTTTCATTTAGACAGATTTTCAATATTTCTTGCCCAAATATTTTCCCAATCATCCATTGATGTTTGGTTGTATGTGGGAAAGGGTTATGTAAATGACAAATATGTAAGTGTTAGTATACTTTCCTGAATATAAAAAATGGTGATTTCTTTGATTCTATGCTTTAAGTCAAAACAACACATACTTTCTCTCAATCATTCCAATCTCTTCCCCCCCCCCCCCCCCCCCCCCCCCCCCCCCCGATACATTTGAGTGATGGCTAAACACAATCTTGATACAACAGTAATTTTACTTCAGTTTTCAGTATTAAATATTTTTACAATCCCTGTCATACAAAGAAAAATACAATCATCATCTATAAAGAGTTAAGTATCGTAATACCTATTTATTATTTGGTTTGTTAATTTCATAATGAAAATGTGTAGAACTAAAAAAGAGTTGTCAACTTTGTAAACATTGAAAGTAACCTGCAACATTTCGGCGCCTGGAAGTATGTAGGATCAAAACCATTCAGGTAAAAGGCAAAATTGCTCATCTTGAACCATTACTTCTTATTCCACAATGTTTTCAAAAGTAATCTTCTGCTATGGCATTCAAAGTAAAATTTGAACATTATTTCTCTCGATTCACTTACAACAGCTCTGAACAAATTAAAATCCATTTTACTCATACACCCAATGTTTCAGCCTGTGAAGCAGATAGCTTTTAACCCTTTCCCTCATATAGACGCTTTCTAAGGCCTCTGCAGCAGACGGCTTTTTGAAAACAGTGACAAAACAAGAAATTGCTCAAAACGAGCAATTTCTCCTTTTGCCACAATGTTTTCCACTTTTTGTTATCCATTCAATTATAGAGATTTCTACTTTTTGACAAAATATGTTCAAAGTCGTCTGCTGCAGAATTGTCGTATGAGGGAAAGGGTTAAATAATTGTTGAATAAAAGAGAGAAAAAATAAAAGCTGCATAATATTTTTAACTATAACTGAAAGGCTGTATGTAAGACTACCAATGAAGGCTATTACCTTGTGAAATGAGTGACAGCTTTCATTTCTAGACAGAAATAAATATGAACCTAGTAATCAAAATGCAATGGGAAGGGACATAATTCCAATGTCATGAGTATTGTCGTAATTATCTCCCTTGCAGGTGTCTTTATTATGAAATGAATGGAGGAAAAAAAATTACAACAGCTTAACATGAAACCTATCATATGGATTTTTCTTACTGATATTACTTGTACTTTAACCCTTTCCCACCTGCAGACGCAATAGCAGCAGAAGACTTTTGAAAATCCTTTGGCCACAATGTTTTTAACTTTATTTAACAATAAAGCTATATTTTATGGAGATATTTTTCAGGTTTTTGACACTATTTTCTCAAAGACATCTGCTGCAGAATTGTTGCATGTTGGTATGGGTTAACCCTTTCCCTCATACGACAATTCTGCAGCAGACGACTTTGAACTTATTTTGTCAAAACATAGAACATCTCCATAGTTGAATGGATAACCTATGCAAACAAGTGGAAAACATTGTGGCAAAAGGAGAAATTGCACGTTTTGTGCAATTTCTTCTTTTGTCACTATGTTTTCAAAAAGCCGTCTGCTGCAGAGGCATCAGAAAGCGTCTATATGAGGGAAAGGGTTAATACTTTCACAACTGAATCACACTACGTAAAGTCAGGTGTAAAAAGGGTTATGAAAACATTTTGGCAAAAGGTGAAATTGCTCATTTTTTTCAAAGTTGTCTGCTGTAGATTTGTTGTATTTTGGAAAACTTAACCCTTTCCCTCATACGACAATTCTGCAGCAGACGACTTTGAACGTATTTTGTCAAAACATAGAAAATCTCCATAATTGAATGGATAAGCTATGACAAAAAGTGGAAAACATTGTGGCAAAAGGAGAAATTGCACGTTTTGTGCAATTTCTTCTTTTGTCACTATGTTTTCAAAAAGCTGTCTGCTGCAGAGGCGTCAGAAAGCGTCTATATGAGGGAAAGGGTTAAAGGTTGACCATTCTCACGGGTAACAATAACTCTTTATACCCGACTTGGCTCAAATATAACAAATAATATAATGAAATAGCACTAACAAAATACAAAATGGTGTTCATTCATAACCATCGAAAACAAGCAGACCTAGTTAACGCATATTTCCATCCA
>JASEVX010000001.1:44305479-44374898 GCA_031761405.1 Serripes groenlandicus | reverse complement strand
CATAAATACAGATTAGAACTACAATGAATGAACAAACAAACATAGGCAAATCAAAATGCCTCCAACTTCTTTGAAATTATGGAGCGTACAAACTCATCCTTAAAGAGTCAAAAGACCACACAAATTTTAAAAAAATTGTGTCAAAAGAAAATATTCTCAAAACAAGCAATTTCCTTTTGCCACAATGTTTTCAACATTTTTCCGTATTCGCACCTTTATTTATAGAGATTTTTCCATCAGTTTGACCTAATAGTTTTCAAAGTAGTCCGTCGCAGGTTTGTTGTATGCTGAAAAGGGTTAAACCCTTTCAAAAGCCAAGAAAGGATGTCTTTGAATTTCTACATCAGCAAAACAAGATTCAACTTTACTAAGCTTTTGAGTATAGGTGTCACAGATGTCTCGTTTAATTGTATGGTTGAAAAAAACTTGAAAAAGGGGTCCATTTAATTTTTTAAATATCCCTGTCAATCGTTTAAAACACGGTTATGCAGACATTTGTCTGAGATTCCAAGTATCTAAATGTTACAGACAACTTTTGAAAACAATGTGAAAAGGATAAATTACTCAACAGGGGCATTCCTGCTTTGCGAGAAGGTTGCAACTTGTGTCCTTGATTATTCTTCCAAAACTCAGCTTTTTATCCTTTTCCTCAAATGGTTTAATGTTGGTATCTCCAAAAATATCCTATTATGAAAACCTTTATACAGACAGACCAGGAATAAATAAAATATACACTGACAATATTAAATATTCAACCATACAAATGCATGAAAAATACTGATAAACACAAGGAATGTGAAACTGAATATGAACCCTTTCCAATACAAATGTCTCCTTTCCCAAATACAAAATGTCAGACGCATTTAGACTCATCTACCGCAGGCAACTTTGTAAACATAAGATGAAATTAGAAATTGCTCATAATAAACATTTGTTTCTTCTTTTGCTTAACCCTTTCCTCATATAGATGCTTTCTGATGCTCTGCAACAGGCTTTTTGAAACAGTGACAAAAGAAGAAATTGCTCAAAACAAACACTTTCTCCTTTTGCCAGAATGTTTTTCCACTTTTAGTCAAATGTAATCAATTCAATTATAGAGATTTTCTATTTTTGACAAAATATGTAAAAGGTCCATCTGCTACATATTTGTCGTATGAGGGAAAGGGATAATGTTCTCATCTCTATTAATACTGAATTATATTATAGGTGTTCAAATTTTTTGCCCTCGATGTATTTTAGTAATCTTCGATGTTTGGTTGTATGTGGGAAAAGGTTACCCTTTCCCACATAGAGACGCTTCCCATGCCTCTGCAGCATATACCTTTGGAAAATATTTGTGGCAATGGAGAAATAGCTCATAATGAGCAAAGTTTCATTTTGCCACAAGTTTTCACTCTTTTCTAAATTATACTTTCATTTAGACAGTTTTCTATATTTCTTGCCCAAATCTTTTCCCAATCATCCATTGATGTTTGGTTGTATGTGGAAAGGGTTATGTAAATGACAAAATGGTAAGTGTTAGTATACTTTCCTGAATATAAAAAATGGTGATTCTTTGATTCTATGCTTTAAGTCAAAACAACACATACTTTCTCTCAATCAATTCCAATCTCTTCCCCCCCCCCCCCCCCCCCCCCCCCACCCCCCCCCCCCCCCCCCCCCCCCCCCCCGATACATTTGAGTGATGGCTAAACACAATCTTGATACAACAGTATTTTACTTCAGTTTTCAGTATTAAATATTTTTACAATCCCTGTCATACAAAGAAAAATACAATCATCATCTATAAAGAGTTAAGTATCGTAATACCTATTTATTATTTGGTTTGTTATTTCATAATGAAAATGTGTAGAACTAAAAAAGAGTTGTCAACTTGTAAACATTGAAAGTAACCTGCAACATTTCGGCGCCTGGAAGTATGTAGGATCAAAACCATTCAGGTAAAAGGCAAAATTGCTCATCTTGAACCATTACTTCTTATTCCACAATGTTTTCAAAAGTAATCTTCTGCTATGGCATTCAAAGTAAAATTTGAACATTATTTCTCTCGATTCACTTACAACAGCTCTGAACAAATTAAAATCCATTTTACTCATACACCCAATGTTTCAGCCTGTGAAGCAGATAGCTTTTAACCCTTTCCCTCATATAGACGCTTTCTAAGGCCTCTGCAGCAGACGGCTTTTTGAAAACAGTGACAAAACAAGAAATTGCTCAAAACGAGCAATTTCTCCTTTTGCCACAATGTTTTCCACTTTTTGTTATCCATTCAATTATAGAGATTTCTACTTTTGACAAAATATGTTCAAAGTACGTCTGCTGCAGAATTGTCGTATGAGGGAAAGGGTTAAATAATTGTTGAATAAAAGAGAGGAAAAAATAAAAGCTGCATAATATTTTTAACTATAACTGAAAGGCTGTATGTAAGACTACCAATGAAGGCTATTACCTTGTGAAATGAGTGACAGCTTTCATTTCTAGACAGAAATAAATATGAACCTAGTAATCAAAATGCATTGGAAGGGGACATAATTCCAATGTCATGAGTATTGTCGTAATTATCTCCTTGCAGGGTCCTTTATTATGAAATGATGGAGGAAAAAAAATACAACAGCTTACATGAAACCTATCATATGGATTTTTCTTACTGATATTACTTGTACTTTAACCCTTTCCCACCTGCAGACGCAATAGCAGCAGAAGACTTTTGAAAATCCTTTGGCCACAATGTTTTTAACTTTATTTAACAATAAAGCTATATTTTTATGGAGATATTTTTCAGGTTTTTGACACTATTTTCTCAAAGACATCTGCTGCAGAATTGTTGCATGTTGGTATGGGTTAACCCTTTCCCTCATACGACAATTCTGCAGCAGACGACTTTGACTTATTTTGTCAAAACATAGACATCTCCATAGTTGAATGGATAACCTATGCAAACAAGTGGAAAACAATTGTGGCAAAAGGAGAATTGCACGTTTTGTGCAATTTCTTCTTTTGTCACTATGTTTTCAAAAAGCCGTCTGCTGCAGAGGCATCAGAAAGCGTCTATATGAGGGAAAGGGTTAATACTTTCACAACTGAATCACACTACGTAAAGTCAGGTGTAAAAAGGGTTATGAAAACATTTTGGCAAAAGGTGAAATTGCTCATTTTTTTCAAAGTTGTCTGCTGTAGATTTGTTGTATTTTGGAAAACTTAACCCTTTCCCTCATACGACAATTCTGCAGCAGACGACTTTGAACGTATTTTGTCAAAACATAGAAAATCTCCATAATTGAATGGATAAGCTATGACAAAAAGTGGAAAACATTGTGGCAAAAGGAGAAATTGCACGTTTTGTGCAATTTCTTCTTTTGTCACTATGTTTTCAAAAAGCTGTCTGCTGCAGAGGCGTCAGAAAGCGTCTATATGAGGGAAAGGGTTAAAGGTTGACCATTCTCACGGGTAACAATAACTCTTTATACCCGACTTGGCTCAAATATAACAAATAATATAATGAAATAGCACTAACAAAATACAAAATGGTGTTCATTCATAACCATCGAAAACAAGCAGACCTAGTTAACGCATATTTCCATCCATATGATGTTGCTCTCTTCATCCTCAGTTTATCTTAAAGCTCATCTTTCTTCTTGTCAATCCAAGTTTTAACCGTTGCTAGGTCACTCTCCACTTCTTGTTTGTTAAAACTAGGCAAGGCACTGAAAGACACAAGAGGATCATGATGGATTTTTATTGCTCTACTGAGATCTAGAGTTGCATTTGAGCATTGTTCTATTAGCTCCAGAAGCAATCTTGTGCAGTGGAGTGGAAAAGTTTGAACAAAGGTCTCCAAGTTTTTATTTGAGAACATTTGGGAAAATGGTTCATATACAGCAATGTTTTCGTCTGAGAAAATTTGGAAAAAAATCACACAAGACCTGTGTTACTATAAATAGCCTTTACATGTATATGGTTTATTATTATAGTATATGAACAACATAGAGCATCTATTTATAGAACTAAAGACACCTGTAGTTTGAACAGTATTAGAAGAGGGCAACCTCAGGAACATGTCCTTGAAACTATTTTGAAATTGGGATTCAGGAAGAGATGTCGTTTTCAGTTATTTCTATTTTAAGCTCAACTTTGAAAACCAATTAATAGTATTTTGATGTTTTTTGATTCCAAGATAATTTGCTATAAATTAAAATAACAGATTTCCCCTCAATGAATCATTGAAATTAATTCAGCATACACTTTTTTGAAAAAAACTTTCCTGTTGGAATTCCCATGAAATAAAACAAGGCGTTTAACCCTTTCCCTCATATAGACGTTTTCTCACGCATCTGCAGCAGACGAATTTTGAAAATATTGTGGCAAAAGGATAAATTACTAAAAACAAGTGATTTCTTCGTTTGCCACAATGTTTTCAACTTTTTTTCAATAATTTTACATTAATTTATAGAGATTTTGTCTAAATGTTTTCAAAGTCAGATTGCAGATTTGTTGTATGTGGGAAAGGGTTAATGTTATCAAGCCCATTAAATATTTAAATAAATACTTACTTTACAAGTGCAGCTGAAACTTTGTCTAAAATGCCACCTGAAATTAAACCACAAAAACATTTTAGAAAAAGATTCAGATTGGTTATATATTGGAAAGGGTTAAAGAATACATTGAACACAAAAAGCTCATAATATATACAAAATAACAAATTACATCACTCAGTTCAAAGCCCATAAATTCTCAAATTTGTCTGTGAGAGACTTCAACATTGACATATTTTTGCGCATGAAGAATTAAGATAATTTATGCATATGAAGATTGAATAATGTTTTACTTCATGTTCAACAGTATGTTCAGTCATGTTAATTATAACGGCATTTCCTCAGTATATTACCAGAACAGCTGGTAAATTTATCCTGATACCAGCCAATCCATCAGAATGCTATCTGTGTAATTCAGAGTTCCATGCATGGAAGGTACTAATACCAGTTTAGCCTTTTCCCACCTGCAAACCTGTTTGAATGCATTTTCAGTAAACAACTTTTGAAAATATTATGGCAAAAGTAGAAATTGTTAAAATTAAGATCAATTTCTCCTTTTCAGCTTATTAAATAATCATACCTTCATTTCTAAAGATTTTCAATAATGTTGCCTAGATGTTTTCAAAGTCGTCTGCTTCACAATTGTGGTATGTGGGAAAGGGATTAACCTTTATTGAAAACATAGTAACAAAAGAAGAAGTTGGATAAATCGTGCAATTTCTCCTTTTGTCAATGTTTTCCACTTTTAGTCATAGGTTATCCATTCAATTATAGAGATTTTCCATTATTTGACAAAATATGTTCAAAGTCGTCTGCTGCAGAATTGTTGTATGAGGGAAAGGGTAAGGTATGATCCAACATGGCCATCCCTGAAATGAACCCGGGTCTCCTGTCATCGGGAACAAGCTTGAACCACTGAAATGTTGAGATTTTATGTACATGAAGATGGTCTGTATGGTGTTATATCATGCAAATTCCTGGGTAAATTACCAGTACTACTGGTCCATTTATCCTGACACTAGCGAGTCAGTCGTAATGCTTATCCCACAGTCTTGAGCCCCAAGGAGTGGGAGCCATTACTACAGTCTAACATTGTCAGTCTTTTGTATGACCTGGCTGGGGATAGAACCTCTGACCTCCCGAATCCGAGGCAGACGTTCTACCACTACACGACTGAGCTGTAATTCACATGAAGAAGTAACATACCTGCTTGGCATATAGTATCACACAGGCCTGAACACAAGTAACAGTACTTGCAATACTGAAACAGAAGCAAACTTTATTGTTATCTATTTACCTGATGAGATATTATCCCTTTCCCTGTTTTGGGACATTTCGGCATTCAACTCTTCATTATTTAACTAAAATTTTGTTAGGATAAAAAACAAGAGCACCGCGTACGGCACAGACGCTCGACTGATAGAGAGAAAACAGAAGAAAAAAACAAGAGTTGTCGGAGGACAATATAGCTCGCCTATCAGGGCCATCGTCTATAAGGGCCTATTTCAGAACAGTTATAGCACAGTATCACATATTGCAAAATAAAACACCTTTTCAATACTTGCATGCAAATGTTAACCAAGTCCATACAGGCCCTTTTGGGCCTTTTAAATCTGTAAATTTATTTATATACGATAAGCAACGGCATACACAGTGTCTGAGAAAAGGCCTTGCACACAAAGGTTTGACCAAAATTCTAAGTCCAAAAATGGGCACAATTCAGTCAAAATACATTCCAGAGTTATGGGACTTGACATACAAGGTCATCTAATGACCCTGAATAGGTGTGCGAAGTTTCAAAGCAACAGCATACACAGTGTCTGAGAAAAGGCCTTGCACGCAAAGGTTTGACCAAAATTCTAAGTCCAAAAAGGGGCACAATTCAGTCAAAATTCATTCCAGAGTTATGGGACTTGACATACAAGGTCATCTAATGATCCTGAATAAGTGTGTAAGTTTCAAAGCAACAGCATGCACACTGTTTGATTTGTTTGTTTGTTTGGAGTTTAACGCCGCTTTCAACAGCTTTGGTCATATCACGGCGGTCAGTGCACCTACCCATGTTTTCCTGGCTTTCCCACACCAGTACTTACACAACATTCTTTCGAAGCCACTGACTACTTTCTCACATAGATCAGAGGTGAGAGGCAATGGAAAAACATCGCCCGAAAGAATGTCGCCGCAACCGGGTATCGAACCCGTGACCTCCAGATCACGAGTCAGATACGCTACCAATTGAGCTACCCGGCCGGGTCGCACACTGTTTGAGAAAAGGCCTTGCACGCAAAGGTTTGACCAAAATGTTAAGTCCAAAAAGGGGCATAATTCAGTCAAAATCCATTCCAGAGTTATGAGACTTGACATACAAGGTCATCTAATGACCCTGAATAGGTGTGCGAAGTTTCAAAGCAACAGCATACACAGTGTCTGAGAAAAGGCCTTGCACGCGAAGGTTTGACCAAAATTCTAAGTAAAAAAAGGGGCCCAATTCAAATTCCCATGACCCATAACCGAACTTGGCCTAGATATCATCAAGACAAACTTTCTGACAAAGTTTCATCATGCTCAAGTTTAAAATGTGGCTCCCAGAATGTAAACAAGATTTTCCTTCAATTTGGCCTAGTGACCTAGTTTTTGACCCAACATGACCTATATTCGAACTTAGCCTAGATATCACTAAGACAAACATTCTCATACTGACAAAGTTTTAACATGCTCAAGCCAAAAATGCAGCTTCAAGAGTGTTAACAAGATTTTCCTTAAATTTGGCCGTGTGACCTAGTTTTTGACCCAACATGACCCAGTTGAACTTGGCCTAGATTTGATGGAGATATAATATGTTCTGATAAACTTTCATGAAGATTGGATGCAAAATGTTGCCACTGGAGTGATAACAAGCAAATGTTGACGACGGACGACGAACGACGGACAAAAGGCGATCACAAAAACTCACCTTGAGCACTTTGTGCTCTGGTGAGCTTAAAATAGAAAATCTCTATAATTGAATGGATAACCAAAAGTGGAAAATATTGTGGCAAAAGGAGAAATTGCTTGTTTTGAGCAATTTCTTCTTTTATCACTATGTTTTCAAAAAGCTGTCTGCTGCACAGGCGTCAGAAAGCGTCTATATGAGGGAAAGGGTTAAAGTTTTGTTATTTTGCCCCAAGTTTTTCAACCATTCAATATGGCTTGAACAATTTTGGTAGAGGGTCACCCAAGGAACATTTCTACTAAATTATATTGGAATCTGACAAGCAGATTCGGAGGAGAAGAATTTTTAAGTTTGGACATTTTGCCCCCTTTCTGATGCTGCAGCAACCCAAGTTCTCCATGGAATTTGAAACTTTGAACACCTTTGAAAGAGGACTACCAAAAGAACATTCCTGTGAAGTTTAGTTGAAATTGGTCATGTGGTTTAGGAGATGATATGTTAAAAGCTAAAATTTATTGACAGACCACAGACAGAATAGATCATCTTGAGCATTCGGCTCAGGTGACCTGGAAAGTGTGACAACGCATCTATGATATACAGTCGATGCTCATTATGTCGATACTCCTGATATTTCGATATTATTTTGATGTCCAAAACCCAACTCTTCTTTGTTTCATTCATCAGTGTTTATGTCGATTGCTTTAATGTTGAACAACAAATTGATAAACATGAATGTGCCATTTTTAGAAAAACAAGTCTCATCAGAAATACACACATTTGTGTCAGTTTGATTTTCAGCGTGGTTGTCTGGTTTTAAATTTAATTGGTTATTAGCACTCCATTTATGCTTTTGAGTGATTAAAGGCTATTTTCCGATTATATATATGACTGCTTCAATGTCAGTTCCTCAGATATCTTAAAATGTCAGTACACACAAGTGTTATATATATTAAAATACTATGAATAATATCTGTAATATTTGTTATTTTATGATTTGTATTAATCTCCGACTAAGACTTTTCCCAAAATAACAGTTGTTTACTTCTGGCCAACTTCCGATACAAGTAGGACAATTCCCCTATAGTTTTATTTCGAACTTGGGGTATGACGATATATTTATCGATGTCCCTACGAATTTGACATAACGAGAGTCAACTGTATATTGTAATTATTTTGAGAATGAACCATAAGTGACTAAGTCTATCGATAAAGCTTCTATTATGTTAATAAGTGAAAATTTGAACCAAATTATGTTCAAAGTTTTTTATCTATAAATTTATACAAGGAAATCCCAAGGAACATTTTATCATTAATCATCTACACCAGTTGTTTTTTTCCCCGTTATGGTCATAATGTTGCCATTGCAAGAAGAGTTGATATTATCATGTACTTACTTTGCACATATGACAATTAGGTTTGTCTGGGCTCACTTCACAGGGGCAGTCATCATCGCACAGTTTACAAAACTAAAATAGACAAATGCAACGGCTTATTACCATAGGATAAATCTTCTCAGCTCTGTATCAATGAACTAAGCCATTTCTGTTTCTATTGTAAGTTTTGGTATCTCTTGAGTGAAATAATATAGTTATTATATACAGTATATAATTCAATAGATACAGAAATTGAATAGAATTTAAAGTTATTTGTATAAGGGAAAGATGGTTGAAACAAAGATATATGTCTCCCCTAGAGCAGTTTGTCAGTTATCCTGATACAGAATATTTGGATAAAATTAGTATGGCAGAAAATTGTTCTTTGCACATCATCTCAACAAAGTGAACAATTTTTTAGAGTTATTTAAAATCCTTCAAGCAGTACAATATTCTTGAGATATTGAGCAAAAAAGATATACAATCATAAGACTTTGGACCCCTTAGTGTGACCTTGAACTTCAACAGAACTGAACCATGCATTCTTAACAGTTTCTCAATATGGTTAATATGTATAAGATATATGAAACAGGCAAGAAATATGGTCACATTGACTTAAAAACAATGACTGACCTCTAAATGTTACCTGGACAATAAAAACAGTACTTGATATAATTCTATTCCTGGTGTTTCTTTCCCTAAGATGTCTATTAGAAATTCTAAATAGTTTTGAGAAAGATAGGGAAATCACTGCCCAACTCCAGAAATTTTAAAAGTGTTTTTGTATCAGAGAAACCCTTTCCCACAGATGCATTTGAAATTTTTAAGCATCAGCTTCAGCTGCCTTTAACAAAAACATTTTGACACAAAGAAAATTGCTCATAATTAACCAATTCAGTTTAAGCCAAAATATTTTCAACTCCATTCAATCAGTTATATTTTATCTAATATCAGGCATTTATGAATGTTCCTGCTATTTTTTATAGAAGATATTCCAAATTTTTGCCTTAGCTTGTTTTCAAAGTCATTTGCTGCAGATTTGTTGTAGGTGTTAAATTGTCAGGTGTGTGTTTTTTCTACAACATTCAATGCATTAGCTGCCAATATAATACATAGTGACAAGTTCTATCTAAAAGAGATGAACTTTAGCAAATAAAATGAATTTGCCAATATTAATCGGTTCTAAAGGAAAATCAGTCTCTCTTTTAAACCAATCAACGATGTACACACAAGTAAATATGGGTCTTCTCAAAATGTAAATCAAAACTAACCAGATAGTTTTCTTTACTTTATATTCTATTTTCTAATTAACAGAAAATGGGAAATAAAAATGAATTAATGTCTATCATATATGTAAGAGTAAAATCATGTAATATGCTTTGAGTTAAATAAAGAATTCTAAAACAGAAAATCATATTTTTTATTTCTACGGTTTAACTTAAGCTTGAGAAAGTCCCTAAACACATGAGAGTTACCTTGCAGTAGTCACAATAGCCGCAAACAGAACCCTTTGCGTACTCCACTTTCTGGGCGTCTACGTTTGGTCCCTGGTCCATTTCGTCGATATTTAGGTCTGCTGTGCTAACAAACAGCACCAACAAACCACAGAAAACTATTAAAACCGAAAGGACTTTCGTTGCCGACATCGTTGATTTAGGATACTCTTTAGTGTTAGAGAGTAGGCTATTTGTTTATTCAGAGGCTTCTATAATCTAGCGTCGGTTAAAGAAACCCCCGTGGTTTGTATGTCGGTCTCAGATCGTGTCCAGTATTTAGAAAGGTTTTTTTTATCACAAAGACAAATATTGTTTATGACCAAGGATATGCAAAGCTAATTTTGCTTGACTGAAAAAGAGGTACAGGTCAAGGTCTAGGGGTCGGGGTCTTGCCCAGTGTATTTAGGCAATAGCTTAAATACAGGAGATGCGTTTTGGTGTGTATTTTGTAGTGGTAAACATGTTTACAACACGTCAAAATCATGTTTACCAACGTAGTAATGCCAGTTACTAAAAGTATATATTCTAAAAGTTGTGGGGCATCTGTTGAAGAAATGGTTTTACTATCGTAGTAATGTATATCTTTTAACAGTTGTGGGGCATCTGTTGAAGAATGTTTGTACCATCGAAGTAATCCCAGTAACTAAAAGTATATATTTTAACAGTTGTGGAGCATCTGTTGAAGTATGTGTGTGCCAAGATAGTAATGTCAGTTACTAAGTGTATATATTTTTCAAGTTGTGCGACATCTGTAGAAGAATGTTTGTACCATCGAAGTAATGCCAGTTACTAAGAGTATATATTCTAAACGTTGTGGATCATCTGTTGAAGAATGTTTGTACCATCGTAGTAATGCCAGTTACTAAGAGTATATATTTTAAAAGTTGTGGGTCATCTGTAGTAGAATGCTTGTACCACCGTAGTAATGCCAGTTACTAAGAGTATATATTTTAAAAGTTGTGGGGCATATGTTTAAGAATGTGTGTACCATCATAGTAATGTCGGTAACCAAGAGTATATATTCTAAAAGTTGTTGGTCATCTAGCTGTAGAAGAATGTTTGAATCATCGTAGTAATGGCAGTTACTAAGAATATATATTCTAAACGTTGTGGATCATCTATAGAAGAATGTGTGTACCATCGTAGTAATGCCAGTTACTAAGAGTATATAGGCCTTTTCAAAATGTTGTTGGTCATCTGTAGAAGAATGTTTGTACCATTGTAGTAATGCCAGTTACTAAGAGTATATATTTTAAAAGTTGTGGATCATCTGTAGAAGAATGCTTGTACCACCGTAGTAATGCCAGTTACTAAGAGTATATAGGCCTATTCTAAAAGTTGTTGGTCATCTGTAAAAGAATGTTTGTACCATCGTAGTAATGCCAGTTACTAAGAGTATATATTTTAAAAGTTGTGGGTCATCTGTAGAAGAATGCTTGTACCACCGTAGTAATGCCAGTTACTAAGAGTATATAGGCCTATTCTAAAAGTTGTTGGTCATCTGTAAAATAATGTTTGTACCATCGTAGTAATGCCAGATACTAAGAGTATATATTTTAAAAGTTGTGGGTCATCTGTAGAAGAATGCTTGTACCACCGTAGTAATGCCAGTTACTAAGAGTATATAGGCCTATTCTAAAAGTTGTTGGTCATCTGTAAAAGAATGTTTGTACCATCGTAGTAATGCCAGTTACTAAGAGTATATATTTTAAAAGTTGTGGGTCATCTGTAGAAGAATGCTTGTACCACCGTAGTACTGCCAGTTACTAAGAGTATATATTTTAAAAGTTGTGGGGCATATGTTTAAGAATGTGTGTACCACCGTTGTAATGTCGGTAACCAAGAGTATATATTCTAAAAGTTGTTGGTCATCTAGCTGTAGAAGAATGTTTGAATCATCGTAGTAATGGCAGTTACTAAGAATATATATTCTAAACGTTGTGGATCACCTATAGAAGAATGTGTGTACCATCGTAGCAATGCCAGTTTCTAAGAGTATATAGGCCTATTCTAAAAGTTGTTGGTCATCTGTAGAAGAATGTTTTTGTACCATCGAAGTAATGCCAGTTACTAAGAGTATATATTCTAAACGTTGTGGATCATCTGTTGAAGAATATTTGTACCATCGTAGTAATGCCAGTTACTAAGAGTATATATTTTAAAAGTTGTGGGTCATATGTTTAAGAAGGTGGGTACCACCGTAGTTATGTCGGTAACCAAGAGTATATATTCTAAAAGTTGTTGGTCATCTAGCTGTAGAAGAATGTTTTAATCATCGTAGTAATGGCAGTTACTAAGAATATATATTCTAAACGTTGTGGATCATCTATAGAAGAATGTGTGTACCATCGTAGTAATGCCAGTTACTAAGAGTATATAGGCCTATTCTAAAAGTTGTTGGTCATCTGTAGAAGAATGTTTGTACCATCGTAGTAATGCCAGTTACTAAGAGCATATATTCTAAAAGTTGTTGGGCATATGTTTAAGAATGTTTGTACCATCGTAATAATGCCAGTTACTAAAAGTATATATTTTAAAAGTTGTGGGTCATCTGTAGAAGAATTGTTGTACCATCGTAGTAATGTCGGTAACCAAGAGTATATATCCTAAAAGGTGTGGGTCATCTGTAGAAAAATGTTTGTACCATCGTAGTAATGCCAGTTACTAAAAGTATATATTTTAAAAGTTGTGGGGCATCTGTTGAAGAATGTTTGTACCACCGTAGCTATGTCGGTAACCAAGAGTATATATTCTAAAAGTTGTGGGTCATCTGTAGAAGAATGTTTGAATAATCGTAGTAATGGCAGCTACTAAGAGTATATATTCTAAACGCTGTGGATCATCTATAGAAGAATGTGTGTACCATCGTAGTCAGTTACTAAGAGTATATATTCTAAAAGTTGTGGGTCATCTGTAGAAGAATGTTTGTACCATCCTAGTAATGCCAGTTACTAAGAGTATATCTAATTACAATGTCATAGAATCTTTAATTTAATTTAACGAACTCTGGTACACAGTCAGTCAGTCATTCTCTGTAGTTAAAAAGTTGTATATCAAAGTCTCAAAGTTTTTTAAATGTATACACTCAGCACATATGTTAAACGTGATATGAGGTAACTAATATATATGCTTACATATAGTGAATACCAGGATGTGAACATAATTCATATGAAACATATGCAAACGGAATAAAGACAAAAGAGCAAAAGAAAACAATCAATAATGATATAACCACAACGACCCCTCTCCTGCTGGCATTATATGCTGCTCAATTTTCTGTTCTAAGATAAATATCATATTGTATACATTGTCAAATATTCTTCGAAGCACTGTGTGTCAGGATGAAACTCATGATCCTATGCCTGCTTTGTTCGCTTTCTAGTATTTAGCAGGGTATTTTAAAGCAGAATACAGAGTTATTAATAGACACAATAAAGCAAATGGGATGGTGGATAAGTCCAGTGATATTAATGTAAGCACATTAGGCGAGATTATAACAAATGTATAGTACAATGTCAGGTGGTTTCTTTTCATTTCTTCAGCACAGCATAATTATGAATTTTGAAAGAGATGTTAATGCTTGTTTGTTCGTAAAGGTCATGTTTTCTTTCTAAATATCATGTTTGGATTTCTACATTGAGATTCATTTATTCCTTTGGACCTACTATCACTGAATTATGGAATTCGTCTGCCAATTTGCTAAAATTATAGATTTTGCACACTCGATCTACGGTGCCGAGGAATTGCTTGCCGACAGCCATTTTCTAAGTAGTTATTGCATGTTCTAAATTTTATAAATGATTGAAGCAGTTAACTATCCAGGATGTTGTATATATTATTATTATGTTAAATTGGATTGATTGATTGTTTGGTGTTTTATGCCGCTTTCAAAAGAAATATAGTTTTATCACGGCGTTTCCTGTGTTACCAGTACTACTGGTCCATTTATCATGTCACCCGCCAGTCAGCTATAATGCTAACCCCGCCCCGCAACCCAGAGCGCCAAGGAAGGCAGTTATTACTACCATTTTTTCAAGTCTTTGGTATGACCCGGCCGGGGATACCTCCCACACCAAGGAGGGCGCTCTACCACTACACCACCGAGGCGGTATGCTAAATTGGTAGTTAAAGTTATAGGACAAGGTCTTAGAGCCTATCAAATGACCAAATGATACGTGGTAAAGTTCAAGGCAGTATTCAAAATAGTTGCATATAAATGGGGTTGCATACAAAACGTTTTTTTTTTTTAAAGAGGGGCACAATTATATAATATTGGTAATCAGAGTTATGGGACTTATATAATAACTAATATTATGACGGAAAAGACATTTTCAAGGTTTCAACTTAAATCCCAAATATTAACAGATATATATTGTGTTGCACACACAACTTAAAACTATAGATGAAATTTCTAAATGGAATGACGGACACGGGTTTGCAAGTTTGTCTAATTTTGTCATTCGCTTCATTCGTTAAGCTCCAATGGTTCTTTATTATCATGAACTATATGCTTATCACTAGGTAAGGAAACATTGAAATTCGTTTATATCAATTTCCACCACAATGAGTAACAATGTCATTCATAGTGACCCTTATCAAAGTTTGATTTGTATATCAGCACTAACTCGCACATGTGTATCAATCGTCAAACTGTATTCCTCGCTGTCTTCGTTTTTTGAATTTAGAAGTCTTTTCATGTTGACATTTGGCTGTTGAAGATCGCTTTTGAAAAAAACCTCATTGATTTCCCCCAATGTCTTTAGAGTGTCTCATTCGATCTTTATGAAACTTATTTAGAATGTTTGTCATAAAGTAGATCACAACTTTAAACTTTTTTTTTTTTATTGAAGACAAACTGGAGCGGCATCTTTGACGCCAGAATGATAAACCTTCATCCCCTTAACTGTTTGTCTTATTGATATCTAGACTTAGTTCGAATATGGGTTGCCTTTGGTCAAACACAAGGTAACTAGGTCAAGTTAAACAAGAAATATCTTTAAAAAAGACAAACGGCGATAATAATCAAAACAAACAGTAATGTTCCATGAATAATAAAATTTGCGCAATATTCTATGTGTTTACCAAAGGCTATCGGCCATCTACACCCAGCTTCAGTTTCTATAAATAGATTATCAATGCCAAGAATACGCCACATGACTGGAGATTACGCGAGGCTCCCAAGAGGTGTATAAGTTTCAATTGACGATAACTAACTGAAAACTAATCATGTTTCAAAAATAATTAATATTTTGCTCTTTAATATTATATTTCATACGTTTTCACTGAAATTTAGTTCTCAAGGAAACAATATATAGGTTAGTATGCAGAACATTTCATTTTAAAACTTCATCTTATTAGTGCCTCTCGTAGGATCGCCAACTTAACTATGAACCAATCAAAACGTTTCATTTCCTTTATTTCTTCGACATTATTCATTAAATACAACATTTGATTGGTCTACAATCTAGATCATTTGTTTAACATCTAGGTCAAAACTGAGGTTAAACAGCTATCGCCGAAAAAATAATATGTTGTGAACACTTTAAATGCCGCGTTTTTGACTTCAGAAAGATGAAACTTTGTCCGATCGTTTGTTTTGATGATTAAGGTCACGTTCCAATAAGGGTCAAAACTGGGTATGTCAGCGATTAATCGGTTACTCGGTTAACCGTATCGGGGATGTTTGCATAACTATGAAAACGGCCGCACTCGATTGTATTGATGACCGTTTGTTATCGATTAAGTGTGCTGACCTTTGCTGAAAACATATGTCACTAGGCCAAAAATTAAGAAAAAACTTGTTGACACTTTAGAGACCGGATTTTTAATTTTAGAATTGTAAAACCGTGTCAGAATGATTGTCCTTGTGATATCAAGGCGGAATTGCAATATGGGTAACGTAGGGTAAATAACTAATTAAGTTTACTGAGTGTCACTGAGAAAACTCTTGTGGGCGTTAGATACGTTTAAGGGCGTTTTCATGACGTCTAGAGCAATTTTTTGAATATGGATAATGTCAGGTTGAAAACTAGGTTGTTAAAGCTAAATTTAAGAAGAAAAAGGATGGACAATCTACAAGCCACATTTTGTCTATATTTTTCTATCAAATTATTTATTTTTGTATTGCCAAGGACACGTGTTGTTTTTTATCTTGTCTGTGTTATAGGGGTTTGAAGCCGTTTTCGACATTATTTAAGTTATATCCCAGCAACATTCTATCTTGCAAACTTTCTTTTTAGCTGACTTGAGCTGAAGGTTTGGTCCTGCAGAATTCTGATTTCCATGGCAAACGAAGGAATAAAAACAACCTATAAAATTCTTCCCCTCCCAAACAGATTTTCAAATAATGTTGTAGAAATAATCCTTGGGTGACCGTCTGTCAAATTCCATCAAGCCATGTTGTTTGGTCGAAAAACATGGCCGCCAGGGGTTGGGCTGTTTTGCCTAATATGGCTATAGTGAAATACTTGACAATAATCCTCTCTGAAAGTATATGGCCGATTTCCAAACATAATTGTGTAGTAATGTTCCTTGGGTGACCCTCTATGTGATTCCCTAAAGCCATGTTGATTGGTAAATGCTAGGGGCAGGGCTGTTTTTCCTCATTGGGCACACTTAGTTTATTCAAGCCATGTTGATTGGTCAAAAGACATAGACACCATGGGCTGGGACTGTTTGAACCTTTATGCCCATGAGAGTGGCAGTTAAGCTTTACTGGTCCTCTAAGGCATTTTTTTTTTTAGCTTACTTGACTGCAAAATGAGTAATTGTGGTTGGCGGTGTTGTTGGGATGACTAATAAAATTGCATTATCCAGGGCGTACATGGCCCTTTTCAGTCTCTTGTTTCATTTTGAGTAACCGAACATTGTATACCAGGTAATCAAATAAGATAAACAATTAGCTTTAAAAACATTATTTAATAATTAGACTACAATGCAATCAAACACGACATTCATCTTCGGCAACAAGGAGCCGCCTATTGTGATTTTGGGTCTTTATGCATCTGCACACGCCTATGCATCACAAGCTGCACAATACATTCACTTTCTGCCTACATATTGTATAGACAGTTTTGTCTCGCCAGACACAAATATGTGAATGCAATTCAATTGCACATAGATATGAGCCTTGTCTGGCGAGTTTGGTCTTATCCACTATCCGTAACAGGATCATAGAAAATAAATTGGCAAACAACTAACAAGTATGTTGGCATATTACCGTTTTGTACGATAATAACAGGTTTGTGAATTCCACTTAATAGGTAACGTAATAACTGGTTAACTATATAACATTCGTGTTACTACTAAGTTAATATTCTCGAAACGTAAGACTAAAACAAAGTTTGCTGCCACCTGTTACCTTTTCATCCTGTTAACACTAACCTGTTAATAGTGTACAAATCGTTAACAGGTTATCTTACGGCCATAGCAAAAAACTAACGAGACTACAGTTTTGTCAACAAATGCAGTTTGGACCATGTCTTTACTGTACGCAGATGCATTAACATCCCACATTGCCAGAAGCATCTCATATACATCTATTCTACTTAAACACAGCACCAAGTTACATCTATATGACACAAGCGAGTTTGAAGGAGCATGTGAGTCACCTGCCAATAACCACACCAGAAACAAGAGCTGTCAGAGGACAGCGCGCTCGACTATATGCCGCTTAATTCACATAAAGCACTATTTCATTATATTGCACTTAAGTACTATTAACCCTTTCCCTCATACGGCAATTCTGCAGCAGACGACTTTGAACTTATTTTGTCAAAACATAGAAAATCTCCATAATTGAATGGATAACCTATGACAAAAAGTGGAAAACATTGTGGCAAAATTTTCTAAGTAATTCAAGGGCCATTACTCCATATTTAGGATGCAATGGAGTTATCTAACCTAATTGTACGATGGTCCTTAACAAATGTGATTTGAATTATGAAACTTTAACGCAAATGTTAAAACTGACCGAGTTTAAAAATAGCAAAACCTAAAAAAAAGGTTTACCAAATGTTTGACATCATGCAAAACCCGTTTGATATGTTGAAGAATTATATTTGATAAATGAATGATCACAATTAGAAAGGAATGTAACCAAAAATTATGAATTTATCTAAAATTCTCAAAATCAAACAAAAATCATGTTATTTATTCCCAAAAAGTCACACTCAGCATCTTCAACATACAATGTGAAGAAAGGTATTATATGTAATTATATTCCAAATATGAAAGCCCTAACACAAGTACTTATTGAGAAAAAATAAAAAATTAAATGAAAACTGCCAACTTGCCCTAAAACTTTAACCACCCCAAATCATGTCTTTTGCCGCAAAAAGAAGGTCACACTCAGCATCTTCAGCATACAATATGAAGAAATGTATTAGATGTAATTATATTCCAAATATGAAAGCCCTTGCATAAGTACTTATTGAGAAAAAAGAATTAAAAAAAAAATCCAACTTGCCCTAAAACTTTAACCACCAAAAATCATGTTCTTTACCCCCCAAAAAAGGTCACACTCCGCATCTTCAGCATTCAATGTGAAGAAAGGTATAAGATGTAACTACATTCCAAATATTAAAGCCGTAGCACAAATACTTATTGAGAAAAACTAAAAAATTAAATGAAAATGCCAACTTGCCCTAAAACTTTAACCACCCAAAATCACATCTTTTACCCCAAAAAGAAGGTCACACTCAGAATCTTCAGCATACAATATGAAGACAGGTATTAGATGTAATTATATTCCAAATATAAAAGCCCTAGCATAAGTAACTATTGAGAAAAAAAAAAAGAAAAAAGAAATTCCAACTTGCCCTAAAACTTTAACCACAGAAAATCATGTTTTTTACCCCTAAAAGAAGGTCACACTCAGTACCTTTAACATTCAATGTAAAGAAAGGTATAAGATGTAACTATATTCCAAATATTAAAGCCCTAGCACAAATACTTATGAATGAAAATGCCAACTTGCCCTAAAACTTTAACCGGACGCCGACGCCGGGGCGAGTAGTAAAGCTCTCATATTCTTCGAATAGTCGAGCTAAAAACATGGAAAAGTGATCCCAATGAGTTATCATGCGACGGCAGATTGCACACAAATATACAACCCTCTAAGATCCAATGCCTTTCTTGCACTGAAAAAAGAGTGAGTCGTAATCAGACTATGAAAAGAAAGTACTTCAATTCGAAGTACATAATTACATTTGCTTTGCAATTACCCATCATTTTAATTTTTAACAGGTTTAATTCAACCCTGGCCTTTTTCCACATACAACAAATCTACAGCGGACAATTTGAACAAGATGGCCATAAATCGCTCACCCAAATTATGCCAATCGTATAGTAAATCACAATAACTCATTTTGCAGTCAGGTCACCTATTTAAGTTAATTTTCGTATGAATATATGCGTGACAGTGGCCGTCATTTTGTTTAAGCAAATCTTCAAGCCATAATCTGTTTTATTAATTTTTATTTTGGTGAAATAATAATATATTTTGGTCACATAGTTTTATATACCAATACATATTATATTTACTTTTTATAACTTAAAAATCGAACAAAACATTGTATTTACTGCTCAGTACTGACCAGACTCTACCAGTCTCCACTGTCACGCATATCGTTTTGCTATATTCATACGAAAATGGCCTAAAATAGGCAAATAAATTATTATTTTTTATTTATACGATACAATAACACAACAACACATTGATATACTGCGATATATGACCTGCAGACTCTACCGGACTCTGTTTAGTGATACCCATACCCTAGTACAAGTGCTAACAAGATTTTCCTTCATTTTGTGCATATCCTAAAGGGGTTACAATTGCATGTTATTTTACAGAGTTATGGCCCTTTCACTTATTAAGTTATGGTGTAGGTCAAGGTGCTGTTTAGGTTTTTTTTTTTATCATCTTCAGTGATAGTTTGTTCTAGTTGCACTTGGTCTAGCAATCGTTCTGACAATATTCCAACCTGCTCGAGTTTTAAAAATACGGCTTCCAGAGTGTCAACAAGATTTTACTTCAATTTTGTCAAGTGACCTAGTTTTTGACCGGAAATGACCCATATTCATACTTAGCCTAGATATCATCAAGATATCCTTTCTAACAATATGTCAACAAGCTCAAGTTATAAATATGGCTTCCGGAGTGTTAACACGATTTTCCTTCAATATGGATTAGTGACCTAGTTTTTGATCCGACATGACCCATGTTCGGACTTGGCCTACGTATCATCAAAACAAACATTCTGACAAAGTTTAAAATGTGACCTCCAGAATGTTAACAAGACTTTCCTTCAATTTGACCATGTGACTCAATTGTCAAAGATTTGATGGAGATGTATGTTCTGATAAACTTTCATAAAGATCGCATGCAAAATGCAGCCTGCAGAGTATTAACAAGGCAATTGTTGACAACAGACAACGCACAGACAACGCACACTAAGTGATCACATAGCTCACCTTGAGCTAAAAACTATTTGATTGAGCTCGTGATGAGCAATTAAGAGTTTTTCTGTAGATGCTTTAAATTGCATATGCGTGTGGGAAATGGTCTAAGTTAAAATCAATATATTTTGTAATATGTTTTTACATATATTTATTGCAATTAGAAATATAGTATATATTGTAACAAACGGTTTTTACATCTCTTTTGCAAATAGAAATATAACATAATTATGTTGAAACAACATATTTTTACATCCATTTTGCAAATCGTTAATGAATAAAAACATATTTACTCAACACTTTCCCACATGCATCAAATCTGCAGCAGACAACGATGAAATCATCTAAACAAACATATTGAAATTCTCTATAAATGAAAGTTTATTTATTCAATAGAGTTGAAAACATTATAGAAAAAGGAGAAATTGCTTTCAAAAGTCGTCTGGTGGCGATGCATCTATTTGGGGAAAGGGTTAAATATGGCACTTCACAGTGTAGTCAGCAGTGAGCACTATATCAATTCAGTAAACAAGAGGGCTTGATGGCCCAAGATCGCTCACCTGAGTTATGCAATGAGATTTCTAATACAAAACACATGACAAGACTCAAACTGATGAAATAAACAAGAGGCCCATGAGGGCCTATGCTCTACTGGTATGGTTCTTTGGTCATTTTCAATCCAGAGCATGTATGTAAGGTGAAGATCGGATAGTAAATGGAGGCTCTTTTGTGTTCACAAGCTGTATTATAGCATTTTTTACAATTTCATGGGCCATAATCCAGTCTTGCATGGGCGGATCTGGCTGGTTTTCAAAAGGAACCAAGCTCTCATCAATATTTAACTACTATCTAAGTTTGGTGAAGATCAGATAGTAAATAGAGCCTCTATTGTGTTCACATGCTCAATTATAGCAATTTGGACAATTTCAAGAGCCATAATCCAGTCTTGCATGGGCGGATCTGGCTGGTTTACGAAAGAAACCGAGCTCTCATGGATATCTAACTACTGTATAAGTTTGGTTGAGATACAATCAAAAGTGAAGACTGTATCGTGTTAACAAGCTCTTTTATAGCAATTTTCACCATTTCAAGGGCCATAATCCAGTCATGCATGAGCGGATATGGCTGGTTTTCGAAAGGAACCGAGCTCTCATGGATATCTAACTACTGTATAAGTTTGGTTGAGATACAATCAAAAGTGAAGACTGTATCGTGTTAACAAGAAATTGTTTACGGACGCACGGACGGACGCACGCACGGACGACGGACAAATCACCACGACATAAGCCCTTCTGGCCTTTGGCCAGTAGAGCTAAAAATGAGTGTTGAAAAGATTTTCCACCAATCTGGCCTAGTGACCTTCTGATTAAGTGACCCAGTTTTTGACGTCATATGGCCCAGTTTAGAACATGTCCAATATTTGATGGAGATGAATGTTCTAATAAACTTTCATGACGATCGGATGCAAAATGTAGCCTGTAGAGTGTTATCAAGGTAATTGGTGACGACGCACGATGCATGACAGCCGGACACCAGACAAAATGTGATCACAATATCTCACCTTGAGAAACTTCATGCACAGGTGAGCTAAAAACAAGAGTAAACAATTGATTTAATCCTCTTCCAAATACTAAGGCTTTCTGAAGCGTCCAAAGCAGATGAAATTCGAAAAGGTTGTGGCAAAAAGGGGTTGATCATGATGAGCATGTTCTCCTTATGCCAAAATGATTTCACTATAATAAATTACTGTATTTCAATTTATATCAAAGTCATCTGCTGCAGATTTGTTGTATGTTGGAAAGAGCTAACACTAACAAACATTTATGCAACAGCATGGTATTTTCCAAATACAATGTATACTTTATCAATTTATTTATTTATTTATTGGAGTTTTACGCCGCTTTCAACATTATTTCAGTTATATCACGGCGATAGTTCACTTATTCATTATCCCTGGGTAAACAAACCAGTACTAGACTAGAAAATGTGCCTTGCCCAAGGGCACTCCACCATGACCAAGGTGCCGCGACTGGGGATCGAACCCGGGACATCCGGTTTTGAAATCCCCGACGCTAACCACTCGACCACAGCGGATTCTCTCTTTCTCTATCAAAAACAATCGTATGAAACTCTCCACACCAAATTCAACCTTCAGAGGTTTTGTCATTTATGACTGGCAACAGGTAAAAATTAGTTTCTGGTCACGACAACTATTGAGTAATTGATTCCGCAAAACAGAAAAGAAAAAAAATATGATTTTACTAGTTAATGCAAAGAGTGAAGGCAGACAGATGGATGAACAGATTATGAAGAAGTGATAACTAAGTTTCTCTAAGTCAAGTATATTCATTGAAAAGAGTTGAAACGAGTGTTACACCTTTAGAAGTTACCGATTATCTTGTTCACACATACAGATGAAATTTGAAAACATTGTGGGAAAAGGAGAAAACATGCATACTAAACAATTTATTCTTTATGTTATAATTAAACTTCAATCTGTATAGAATTACCATATTCTTTTGCCCAGATCTGCTGCAGATTTTGGAAAGGGTTAACCGTTTACCTGCTATTAATTTGTAAGAGTTGTCTGCTTTGATAACATTAGAGGACAATATGTTATTTAAGGGCCAGTTTGATCATCAATCATTGTCTAGTATCGCCAAAATGCACTTGTACCTAATCAAACAGGCATTAGTTGAACAATGATTAACTGTCACGGCAACAACTGATTTTTTTATTTTTTTATATTTATGAGCTTTCCATTGAATTTGCGAGACAGCATGAAGAAATTGTAAGCGTACTGTTTAATAGCAGACAGTCCATCCATAATCTGACAAATAACATGGCTGAGGTTTTTAAAATCGCCTAAAAGAAGATTTACTAACACTAACATTTTCAGGTTGTTACGGCCATCTTTTTTCAAGATAAACAACAGCAACCAGAACAAACTCATGGGTATGACAGAAGTTGCTAAAGTGACATAATTTCTGGTAAAACTCTAGTAACTATATTTTGTATACAAGCTCGCCTTTAATCAGAAGTATAATTTAGAAGGCGGTCATGAATACGGTATTAAGTGAGAACAGAAGAAATTTCATATTTATCTAATTTCTCCTTTTAACAACAATGTTTTCAGATGTCGTCTGCTACAAAGACTTAAATATTGTCTGCATCACAGAAAGCTTCAAGTCAATTCTAATTTGAGAATAAGGATATTTAACTAGATACCTCTCTATCTTTCTAGTATATGTCATTATTAATATGCCACACATATATTGAACATGCATCTATTTTAAGGTGACTTTGGTGGTTTATAAATATAGTTATATATTTTGGACGGAGATGCAAGATCTAGAATAAAAAGAATGTCTACAATAAACAAAAACATTTTTTAAACTGCTATATCTTACCCTTTCAAATTGAAATCATCTGAATATAATAACCACATTAATTTACATAAAATTTGGACTATTCAATGTACACATTTTCAGGGAAAACATTTTGGGGGAAAGGAACAAGTGTTTTTATGAGCATGTATCACAGAAATATTTTCAAACCATCTGTTACAAAAGCATAAAACGTCATGGAAATCAGTGGTAGTTTCAACCATTGAAGGAAAAATAAGTTATAGGGGCCTGTTTAACCCTTTCCCACATACAACAAATCTGCAGCAGACCACTTTGAAAACGTCTAGGCAAAAGCACAGAAAATCCCTTTAAATGAAAGGACAATAATTGAATAGAGTTGAAAACATGGTGACAAAAGGAGAAATTGCTTGTTTGCTGCAGAGGCGTCTATATGAGGGAATGGGTTAACATACAGACAATGGAGAAGGGCCCTTTGTGTCACACATGCCAAGGCAGGCAATGCATAAAGGTACAACAAAATCAGACAAACAACATCTGTAATTTCAACAGGTATTGTGGGGTGTCCATGCATCTTCATAAAATGAAGACTCAGGTAAGCCTGTACATCCAACAAGTCTCACCAGAGTCTTCACTGGCATTCAACAAGTAATTCAGATGTAGATGAATGTGTTGATAAAAATCTTAAACGGTGGCCCCATCAGTTTTACATCAATTTACCTTCATTTAATCCCTTCAAGGAGAGCTAGTAAGACCCTAAATCTGCTGATGTGGCTCATAGGTCTTAACTAGAAAACTCATATAAAAAGTGCTGGTTTTAAAACATAAAATTGGGAACAAAGTTTTAACATGAAAGATGGAAGATAAATTTCAATGATGAGCTCAAAACATTGTAGAAAAACTTTTGAGCAATTTCTCCTTTTTTTTTTTTTTGAATTTGTGAGCAGCTAAGGTGCTTTATGTGATTTGTATAAACACACAATTATTTCAAAGAATAAAAATTGATTGTCTTCAACAAAAATATACAGTACATAAAAGTATGGTAGAAAAGGAGCTGTTGATAAGTAAAATGTTATTAGCTTCCTATTACGTAATTTGTTTTATTATGATAAAAAAAATAACTTATTAGATACTCATTCATAATAAAATTTGCGAATATTTTTTTTATTTTCAAGAACTGAAATATAACTTTTCCTTCTGTGTTTAACCCATTCCAACATACAGACCCTTTATGATGCCTCTGCAGCAGATGACGTTTGAAAAATAGTGGCAAAGGAGAAATTTATCATGATGAGTAATTTTTCATTTTGCCACAATGTTTTCAACTTCATTCTAAAAGCTAGCTTTTATATGAAGAGATTTTCAATATTTTTTCCGGATGATTTCAAAGTCGTCTGCTGCAGATTTGTTGTAAGTGGGAATGGTATAAATCATCTTAAAACAGTAAACATCATTCATTTCTGTATTCTTTTAATTTATAAAAAATTAATATAAATTCTTCTGTGTCATTAACTGGAAATCACAAGAGCTTTATAATACAAAAGATTAACCTTGCGGTCACAGACAATGTTTGAGGAACATTTACAATTTGGAGGGAAATATTAAACTTATCCCACCACCATTATTATGTATGAAAAATATATATTAAATGATATTAGCCTTTTTCATTAAATGATATTTACCCTTTTCACCAAACACAAGTATTCTCTGTATCTAAGCCAACTTTTGGAAACAATATTATAGAAATTTGTCATTCTGAAAATTACAAATGTCTTCTTGCTTGACAAATGTTTCTTCGGTATAATTAATTTGCTATCTTGTTTTTTAACAATAGAAAAATACATATATCATCTATTATGAGAAAAAGGGATTAATATGTAAGAACAAACAATGTCAAGCAAAGTATGTCCTTGTTGATATGCAAATAATGAAGATCCATGACAAAAGTACAAATAAACAGTCACACTTAAGACTATATTGCCTCCAAACATACTATTAACCCTTTCCCTCATACGTCAATTCTGCAGCAGACGACTTTAAACGTATTTTGTCAAAACATAGAAAATCTCCATAATTAAATGGATAACCTATGACAAAAAGTGGAAAACATTGTGGCAAAAGGAGAAATTGCACGTTTTGTGCAATTTTTTCTTTTGTCACTATGTTTTTAAAAAGCCGTTTGCTGCAGAGGCGTCAGAAAGCGTCTATATGAGAGAAAGGGTTAAGTCCATCAACCAATTTATAACATTTGAAATCAAATGGTTACATTTCAAACTTCAAAAGGCGTATCAAAGTTACCATTTCATTTAACATGTGTCTGTCCTGATCAGCCTGCGTAGACTGCACAGGCTGATCTGGGTCAATACATTATACATTGCAGTGTCCATAATCTTGGTTTTCTTGTGGGAAGGCTCATTTCTGTATAGTGTAGGTTCCGCTCATCCTGTCCATCTGCTTGGCCTTATCACAATATATACAAGTTGGCCAAAGCTTATGTAAGTACATGAAATATGTAAACAGGGGAGATCTCAGTAAGGCTGTGCGAATGCATATGCTAATCTGGATCTGCACTATTTATGAGGGCAACCTTGTTCCTGTTCCTGTACATGTAAGTGTGTATATGTGATCTCTAAAAAAATCCTTCATATCATTAACACTCATACGATACATTAATAATCATGTAATAATGAAATTAACAAGAGCTGTCCGTAAGACAGGCCGCTCGACTATTCCGCTGCTTATTAGTTACTGGTAGTTGCGTGAAAAACTTTAACCAGAATTTCTTGGTCAAATAATAAAAGGTGATAATTTGCATTATATGCAAGAAAGAGATATCTAACTTAATTATTTACATGGGTGTGATGGTTGGGAAGAATTGCATAAAGCATCAAGTAGTTACTGAGATTTGGACTCTTAATGTAGTTGCATGCAAAACTTTAACCAGAATTTCTAAGTAAAAAAAGGGCCATGATTTGTATTATATGCAGGATAGAGTTATCTTACTGTATTGTTTACAAAGGTGTGATGGTTGTATAAAGTTTCAATGCAATGCATTCAGTTGTTACTGAGATATGGACTCTCAATGAAGTTGCACGCAAAACTTTAACCAGAATTTCTAAGAGAAAAAAGGGCCATAACTTGCATTAAATGCAGGGTAGAGTTATCTGACTTGATTATTTACATAGATGTGATAGTTGGGAAGCATTGTATAAAGTTTCATTGCAATACATCCAGTTGTAACTGAGCAATGGTGAAATATATGTACTTGCATGCAACTTTAACCGAGGTTTGACGCAGATGCCAGGGCGAGTACAATAGCTCTCATATTCTCCGAATAGTCTAGCTAAAAATGGAAACCATTTAGCTGACAACAATTGTTTGTTTCAAAAACATTCATGTAAAAGATTGCTGCATCCACAAACCTTTTATTCTGACATTCTAAACAATTTCTCTTTTTTTCCCACAATGTTTACAAAAGTGTCTGCTTAAGGTGTCGAAAAGCGTCTGTATCACAGAAAATTAAGGACATTTGCTGGAAAAAAATGTTTGATAAATATAATTTGCTAATGAACAAAATGCATTGGAATGTTGAGAGGTTTGAAGAAGATCATTTCTGCCATGTTTTGATCTCGTTGACGAGCCACATCTGTGATGACTTGTCCACCTCACAGGGTACCAGGTGTAATTTGTTGTCGTTTCCCCCTTCTACACACTTATTGTTGTCTGTATTCTTTATCAATCCTGTATTCTGAAAACAGATTATTATAATTAGTAATTACTGATTAGAAAATATTTAAATTTCAGCAGTTTCTCATTGACAAGCAAACTTGTTTACATGTTCTTAACAAAATAGAGGTAAGAAGTGAATAATTGAGAACCCACAACATAGGTTTTGGAGGTCAAATAAGGATTTTAGAACATGCAAAATGCCCTTACCTAGAGCTCTGACAATTGATTTCATCAATAAAACAAGGGCAGCTACATTTTCATGATACACCCAGGTATAAAATTTCAAGACTGTATCATAAGAAATTCATCAGTCCAAAAAAGCATGATGAACATGTAGACATAAACACACTTAAACAAAGGCTCAACCAACTTCGAAAAGTGGGTAAAAAATCAAACGTTGACTATATACCTGATCCAACTCCCAGGGTCCTGTAGGTTGCATATCACAGAAATGCATGTGTAAAGTGTCGCCCGACGGAGATTCAATACATCGTTCCCCAACACCCAACTGACCTTTAGTGTTCAGACGAAACATCTGAAATAAGATATGTGTACATAAACTTTAAATTTAGACAATTTTACAAACAGTCACAATGTAGATAGGCATTGAAGACTCTTGTAAGACGGTGGTGGGTATGCACTGTCAAAGTATTTATCAATTGCAAAAAGATCCAGTTTTCTTGATGTGGCTCATTTCCATATTTAACCTTTCTCGCAGACAACACAATTGCATCAGATTACTTAAGAAACATCTAGACAAAATTATTGAATACTGCAGAGGCATCAGAAAGCATCTATATGTTTGAACTGATTCTGTTTTGACAAGTTTATAGTAGACTTGTCCAAACTTAAGATATTTGAGGTTAAAACATTTGTACAATGGGAAAATAAATTTTGAAATTAATTTCAATACTGTTTACTGAAGAGGTTTCAAAAGTTATCTATATCAGGCAGCATACAACAAATCAGCAGCAGACGACATTTACAACTCCTAGGCAAAACTACGGAAAATTTCTCTAAATGAAAGTATGATGAGTGAATAGAGTTACTATGGGGGAAAAAGTGCCGTAACCCTTTCCCACATATTTACAGCAGACGACTTGAAAACATGGTGGCAAAATGTGAAATTTGTTGTATGTGGGAGAGTCATCAACTGATATATAAAATAAACGATAGAAAATATATACTATTGAAGACCTAACTTTGAATCAAGAATGGACAAAAAGACATCACCCAGCATGAGAAAATTTCTTTTTTCACAGAATGTTTTCAAAGCTGTTTGTTTCTCAGTGATCAAAAACCATGAATTCTTGATCATTTACTTGTGATTCAATATTAATCTACAATTGAAAAATATGAAGTACTAAAGGCTTTAGCAACAATACTTAACCCTTTCCCCCATACAACTTATCTGCAGCAGACGGCATTGAAAATGTATAGGCAAAGAAAATAGAGTTAAAAATGTTGTAGCAAAAGGAAACAAGAGCACCGCGTACGGCACAGACGCTCGACTGATAGGGAGAAAAAAAATAAAAAAATGAGCTAAACAAAAAACCTTAACCAGACGACCACGCCGACGACGACGCCAGGGTCATGATAATAGCTCTCATTTTTTTCAAAAGTCGAGCTAACAAGAGGGCCATGATGGCCCTGGATCGCTCACCTGATTTTTTTTTTCACTTTAGCTATATAAGCCCGCCCCCTGGCGGCCATAGTTTCCGACCAATCAACTTGGCTTGAAGAAATCTGATAGAGGGTCAATCAAGGAACATTTCTACAAAATTATTTGAAAATCGGCCTGACACTTTTGGAGTAGAAGATTTTTTCAGTTTTCACTATAACCATATAATGCAATATAGCCCTGCCCACTGGCGGCCATGTTTTTCGACCAATCAACATGGCTTGAAGGAATCTGATATCAAGGAACATTTCTACAAACTTATTTGAAAATAGGTCTGACACTTTCAGAGTAGAAGATTTTTTAAGGTTTCACTATAGCCATATAAGGCAAAATAGCCCCGCACCCCTGGCGGCCATGTTTTTTTTAGAGCAATCAACATGGCTTGAAGGAATCTGATAGAGGGTCATCCAAGGAGCATTTCTACAAAATTATTTGAAAATCTGCCAACCAGTTTGGGAGAAGAAGATTTTTAAAGTTATCACTATAGCCATATTAGGCAAAATAGCCCTGCCCACTGGCGGCCATTTTTTTTACCAATCAACATGCCTTGAAGGAATCTGATAGTAGGTCACTTAAGGAACATTTCTACAAAATTATTTGAAAATCGGCCTGACACTTTTGGAGAAGATTTTTTAAGTTTTCACTATAGCCATATAATGCAAAATAACCCCGCCCCCCTGGTGGTCATCTTTTTCGACCAATCAACATGGCTTGAAGGAATCTGATAGAGGGTCATCCAGGGAACATTTCTACAAAATTATTTGAAAATCGGCCTGACACTTTCGGAGGAGAAGATTTTTTAAGTTTTCACTATAGCCATATAAGGCAAAATAGCCCCGCCCTCTGGCGGCCATGTAAGTGGGTCACTTAAGGAACATTCTACAAAATTATTTGAAAATCGGCCTGACACTTTCGGAGAAGAAGATTTTTTAAGTTTTCACTAGTTTTTTTCGTTTCGTTGCCATGGCAACCAGAATTCTGCATGGATCCCAAAAATGTTAAGGAATTCTGGTGAGGACATTGAAAGGATGCTTTCTGTAAAGTTTCATCCCAGTTGACCCACCGGTTACAGAGAAGAAAATGTTGCCGGACGCCGGACATAGGGCGATCACAATAACTCACCTTGAGCACTTCGTGCACAGGTGAGCTGAAATGCATTAAGAGCAATTTCTTATTTTGCAACATGTTTTAAAATGTCGTCTGCTGCAGATGCATCAAATTGCATGTGATAGTGGAAAAGGAATAATTACATGTTTTAAAATGTATAACTATGTATCAAAGGTTAATTTATTCTTTACCTTAAACAAAAATCTGATCTAACACATACCAGGGTCAGTAATTTTCAACTAATGCAAGGCAAATCTGAACCCTTTCCTACATGCAGACACATCTGCAGAAGACTACAGATGTTTTCATAGTCTTCTGCTGCAGATTTTTTTGTATGTAGGAAAACGTTAATCCTTTATATCACAAATCAACTTGACTGATTAACAGAATTATAAAGAAGAAATAAAGTAAAACACAGAAATGCTAGCCAGGTTGTAAGTGTGCAAAAACAGTCACCAAAATAACCTAGTACTCTATCATGTAGAATATTTTATCACACATCATTACTCAAGTGCCGTCTGCTGAATTGGAGATTTGTGGTCTTACTAAACTATCTGATTTGATGTTTCTAAAAATTAAATTGGCGTAAACTAGTTGATCAAACTTCTTTGTTTTTGTCTGACAAAATCAGTTAGTGATGGCTTTGATGAGACAGTTCTGAAGCATATGCTTGCCAAAATGATTGGCAAATATCATTTTTTCTCAAGATGTTTTCTAATAAAGGGTCATAACTTACTTAGGTAACTTAAGTTAAATTAAAACTTGGCCAATTTAGGAGACAAATAGCCAAAAACTGTTTAAGTTAGAAAGCGGACAATCTTGAGAGATAAAAACATGTATCAATGTGACATATGAACAATCTATATACTAATCCACTAGGAGACAATAATAAAATCTGAACATATAACCATGCTTTTGAGACAAAGAAGAAAGAAATATTATTGATAAGAGAGAATTGGTTCTATATATTCCAATTTTGTCTTAAAAGAATAGCAATTTGTCATATTTAGTCAAATACATTCAGATGAGTTTAACCATTTCGGAGATACAACTTATCTGCAGCAGACAACTTCAAAACTGAATGTGCAAAAATATAGAAAATCTTTATAAATGAAGTATAATTATTGAATAGAGTTTGAAATATTGTATCAAAATGAACTAGACACGCTGCAATGCAACGAAAGCAGGTTGTCAAATTAACAAGCAAATTCATGAAATTTATATCCGCCGCTTGCAGGAAATATTGTAGGAATAAAGTCCGCCGAAAGTGACGATCGAACTTGGCCTAGCTGTTAAGGCATTTAACCTTGTTACCAAGTTTGAAAATAAACGGTTCACATTTGTGGCAGTAATTGCATGGAAACAGCAACAAACGACATTTTTTGTTAATCCAGGGGCCATAACTCCACCGAATAAAGTCTGCCGAAAGTGACGATCGAACTTGGCCTAGCCCTTAAGGCATTTAACCTTGTTACCAAGTTTGAAAAAAAAAACGGTTCACATTTGTGGCAGTTATTGCACGGAAATAGCAACAAACAACATTTTTTGTTAAATAAGGGGCCATAACTCCACCGAATAAAGTCCGCCAAAAGTGACGATCGAACTTGTTATTGCAGTTATTGCACGGACACGAAGTGTGACAGACGGACAGACGGACAAACCGAAATTAATAACCCCCCTTTTTTTCTTCGAAAAAGTGGGGGATAATAAATGAACTGTATCTAAAGAATTAAGTTTTACCTTTTTTTATATATATTTAGAAACAGCGACCTTGACCTCGACCCTAGGGCCCCCAAACCCAATCCCATGAAAAGTCTCCATAAACTTATTTTACATACCAAATTTTGTTACAATATGTCAACTGTAATTAAGATATTCAGTTTTTCTACTTTAGTACCAGCGACCTTGACCATGACCCTATCCGCCCAAAACGCTATCCCATGAAAGGTCTCCATAAACTCTTTCTACATATAAACTTTGGTTACAATGTGTCAACCAAACCCTAAAATACTCATTTTCAACCGTTTTTCTAATTTTAGTTACAGCGACCTTGACCTTAACCCCAGGTGCACCAAACGCAATCTCATGAAAGGTCTCCATTAACTTATTCTATAAAACATTTTTTTTTCAATATGTCAACCTTAACTAAAGATATTCAGTTTCAACTATTTTTCTATTTTTAGTAACATCAACCTTAACAAGATATGATATTTCATCTGCTTTGAAACAACTGTGGGGGAAAAAGAAAAATGAAATTCTGGAAGTTAAATAAGTCTGAATTGCAATACGGGGAGAAATTGCTCGAAACAACCTATCTTTTCTATTAGAAAACAAGGCTTTGATCTATGTCTGAGATAAGGTTAAGATAAAGTATCAGAGAAAAAAGAAAAGCTAGCAGAACTATGAGTGCTTGCAACTAGAAACAGTGATACAATAGTGAAGGTTGGTAGCATAACTGGCAAAATAATGCAACTTCAAACGCAATTGTTACAATCAATATCAAGAGAAACAGGAATAGTGAATATATCTAGTATACCTTTCCTTCATATAGACACTTTGTGACACCTCTGCAGCAGACGACTTTTGAAAACATTCTGACAAGCCCTTTTATTTACGGAGATTTTTAAAAAGGTTTGTGATATGTGATATGTGGGAAAGGGTTAAGATAAATTGTAGGTGTAAAAACAGAGTGTGTTGCGTGCCAATAAGTGAGAGTGTGACAGACAGACAGACTGACTGATGGTCATTGAAGAATAAACCCATGCAAAGGCAGGTGACACGAAAAAATCAAGGCTTGCAAAAATGTCAACAAAGAATAGAAAGAGTTTGTCCTTACAGAGTAGATTAATATCATTACCTTGCTGATAAACTTACAAAACGTCAATCATATAAGTACATTCAAACAGACACAAAGCACTGACTATAAAAAGCATTGGTGTGTGATAATGTATACAGGTTAGTACATATTTTGGTTACTATGGTGACTAAGTTGACCACGGTTACACTACCTGGTTACCACCAAAGTGATGACAATGACTGATCCCTATGGGACCTCCTCCGACACCTTGACCCAGTGTATCCCAGCACATTGCTCCATTCTTCTGTTTGAACTGAAAATATACATAACAAGCTTCAGTTTGTTAACAGTAATACAATTTAGAAAGTATTGACAAAATCGCAACATGTATCTGATATGTTTTTTTGTTTGTTTTTGTCAAAATCTGTCTATTTTTCTGTACTAATCTCATGGGTTTAACCCTTCTAACACTTTTTGTTGGCAGAAGACAACTTTAGAAAATGTTGGATATCAACTGGATGTTGAACTGCTTCAAATATGAGGATGAATTCTGAAGCCTCTAAAAGCTAACAACTTTTGAAATCATTGTAGCAAAAGACAAATTGCTTATCTTCCCTTACTAGAATGTTTGTAAAGTTAGCCATATGTGGGAAAGGGTTAACTTTGTCGTCTGGTTGAGTAATCTTGGACACTTCAAAATTTAAACATCTGCATATAAAACCGATAACAATTAACAGTTTCAGTTTATGAACAAATTCTCAATTCCCTTCCTACAATAAAATAATACCTGCAACCTTCAGGCACAAGTAGACAGGCCATAATTACCATTATAAAGTCTCTGGTATGTCTCAAATTGTTTCGAACTCTGCACTCAAGGCAGATGCTCTAACCACTATATAACAGAGATAGTGGTGAGACTTTGTATTTGAACAAACAAAATGTAAAAGTTGAAGATCACTTAACACACAAACAAAATACAATGTATTTTTTTTTCATTTGCATAATATGATAGTTTAAGAGTAATCATCTTTAACCAATTCCCACATGCAGATGCATTTTGACACAATAGCAGCAGACGACTTTTGAAAACATTGTGGCCAAAGGTGAAACTTTTATTTAACAATTAAGCTATCTCTTATGGAGATTTTTCAGGTTTTTGTCACTATGTTTTCAATGTCGTCTGCTGCAATTCTTTTGTATGTGGGAACTGAATATTAGAAATCATTATTTTGATACAACAATGAAAACATGTTTTAAAAGTTGTCTAGTTAAATTTGAAAAAACTTACCTCTCCCCAAGCTTTATTAGGTGGTAAGATAGGAAATTTATCATATACTTCATATGCTACGTTATCCATAAACCACTTAAAACTTTTACATTTATGGTCCTTTTTAAATTGAAGTTGTTTAGATATATCCCCCACTGGATACCCCCTCACACTGGGCTCTCTGGTATAAAAATATTCTTTAAAATCGTCATCTAACCATACCTCTACGACCCTCATATAGTTCTGTAATAAATACAAAATATGGAAAAATGACTAACATAATATACTGTTCATTGATAACTTAACACTTTACCACATAAAATCACATCTTTCCGCAGATGCAGTAGATGAACAATGCAAATAATAATTTACCCACAATGCACAATTTCTTGTTTTGCCAAAATGTTTTACCTCTATTCAATAATTATGCTAGGGATTGTTTAACCCTTTCCCTCATACGACAATTCTGCAGCAGACGACTTTGAACATATTTTGTCAAAACATAGAAAATCTCCATAATTGAATGGATAACCTGTGACAAAAAGTGGAAAACATTGTGTGGCAAAAGGAGAAATTGCACGTTTTGTGCAATTTCTTCTTTTGTCACTATGTTTTCAAAAAGCCGTCTGCTGCAGAGGCGTCAGAAAGCGTCTATATGAGGGAAAGGGTTAAATATCATTATGATCGAACAAAATTTTGGCTTTAAAGACTTCAAAATATAGTTTAATAAATGCATTGCTTTATTTTAATATCTTACAAATAACACACTTTCTATTGGCTCTATAGCTACTACAAATCCATATGAGAAGAGCACATTCTCTGTGTCTGTAGCAAATGTTCCAGGGAAATTATAAGCCGACGTTACTGTTTAAGTTCCACAGACAGAATGATAGTGATCAGATAGATCTTGGGCATTCGGCCAAGTTGATTTCAAGGTATGTAGTTTTGAAGTCACTTTAACCCTTACCAACCTATAGACTCTTTCAGATGCATCTGCAGCAGACGACTTCTGAAAACATTGTGGCAGAAATTGCTCATAATGAGCAATTTCACCATTTGCCACAATGTTTTCAACTCTATTTAATAATAAAACTGTTTTTAATGGAGATTTTTCACATTCTTGATAAGATGTTTTTAAAGTCGACTGCTACATATTTATTTTATTTGGGAAAGGAATAATAAGATACAGAAAAAACCATTATGCTCTAATTACCCCATTCCATATGCAAAATTATTTTGACGCTTCTGAATTAGAAGACATATGAAGACATTGTGGAAAAAGATAAATTGTCCATGATGAGCAAATTCTCCTTTGGCCACAATATTTTCTCTTCTATGCATTAATGGATGATAATAATTTTATTAATATGGATTTACCATATTTTTGCTTGGATGTATTTTTTAAGTCTGCTGTAGATGCTGTATGGGCGTGGAAAAATCACAAACGCAAAATTCGTTCATTACAGGATACTAACCCAGTACCTTTAGTATGAGAGTCACTGTACCACTGTGTTGGATATATTACATTGAGAATAACAAGGAAAAAATATCACTCTACTTACCAGTAATATAACAGGTATTTTAACATCAAGATTCCCAAACCCATAAGGCATATGATTTCTGTAGACATGACCTACTCTTGAACAAGGCACCCATTCTATACTACCACCACACTGCCATATCTGTCAACAAAGAGGGTATCAAAAGCGTTAAGGTATTCCATATCATGTTCAGACAAGCAACTTATTTAGAGCTTTGATGATTATATAGTCATTGCTATCATTACATTGTTCCATAGGTAAAGTTAACCCTTTGATGTTTATATAGTCATTGCTATCATTACATTGTTCCATAGGTAAAGTTAACCCTTTGATGATTATAGTCAGTGCTATCATTATATAGTTCCATAGGTAAAGTTTACCCATTGACGATTATATAGTCATTGCTATCATTATACTGTTGCCAAATTTTAAAAGTTTTGCCTCTTTTTAGACATGAGAGGATAAAAGTTTGCCTTTTGAAAGCCAAATATAACATCTGAATATTAAAAGAACAATTGTAATAAGAAGTAGAACAAGAGCTGTCAGAGGACAGCATGCTCGACTATTCCACCGCTTATTTGATTACTGAGATAACGGACTCTAATGTAGTTGCATGCTCAACATTAACCACAATGTCTTAAAGGGTGATAATTTGCATTATATGCAGGATAGAGTTATTTAACTTGATTATTTTCATAGGTGTGATGGTTGGGAAGGGTTGTATAATGTTTCAATGGAATGCATCAAGTAGTTACTAAGATATGGACTCTTAATGTAGTTGCACGCAAACCTTTAACCATAGGGCAACAATTTGCACCATTTGCAACTAGTTCAAAGTTATTGCATAAAATAGGTTTTTTTCCGTTAAAGGTCAAAGTGACCCTTACCTTTGACCTTATGATCCCATGACCTGTTTGAGTCAAGTGCTCATCATGACCATTACCCAAACTAAGTTTCAGGGTCATAGGCCTAAGCAATTAGTAGTTTTAAGCAAAGAATGTTTCTGTATTAAAGGTCAGTGAACTTGACCTTTGACCTATTGACTCCAAACTCTCTAGGCATCACCAACTTGCTATGTCCATACCAAGTTTGAAGATTATAGGCCTAGGTGTATGTAAGTTATAAGGGTAAATGCTAGCTTTCACAAAAACTTTAACCATTAACTGTTTCTTTACAGAAAGGTCAGTGACCTTGACCTTTGACCTAGTAACTCCAAAATCTCTAGGCAAAACCAACTTGAAGATCACAGGCCTAAGTGTATGTTAGTCATAAGGGTAAATGCTAGCTTGCACGAAAACTTTAACCATGAACTGTTTCCATATAGAAGGTCACAGTGACCTTGACCTTTGACCTACTGACTCCAAAGTTTATAGGCATCACAAACTTGCTATGAAGAATGTCAATACAAAGTTTAAAGACCATAGGCCTAGGCGTATGTTAGTTATACTTTAACCATGAACGGTTTCTATATAGAAAGTTACAGTGACCTTGACCTTTGACCTACTGACTCCAAACTGTGTAGGCATCACCAACTTGCTATAAAGTATGTCCATACCAAGTCCTAGGTGTATGTCAGTTATAAGGGTAAATGCTAGCTTGCACAAAAACTTTAACCAACGCCGACGCCGACGTGACTACAAAACCCTTATCTTAGAACAGTCGAGCTAAAATGGACCAGACATTCAGTTTATGCTATGATTCCTTTTGCAACAATGTTTCCAAAAGACATCTGCTGCAGAATCTTCAACAGTTATTTGTATCAGGAACAGCATTCATTAACTACCAGTAATGTTGAAGTTAAAGTAATTCAATATGACAACAATATGTTTTCATTAACCCTTTCCCTCATATAAACGCTTTCGGACGCCTCTGCAGCAGACGGCTTTTTGAAAACATAGTGACAAAAGAAGAAATTGCACAAAACGTGCAATTTCTCCTTTTGCCACAATGTTTTCCAATTTTAGTCATAGGTTATCCATTCAATTATTGGGGATCTTCTATGTTTTGACAAAATATGTTCAAAGTAGTCTGCTGCAGAATTGTCGTATGAGGGAAAGGGTTAATATTACTATGACAAAAACAAACACTTAGAGAACAAGTTCTTTCTCAAATACTTTCAAATCTTCTGCTGCGTAAAAAGGCTGTCTGCATATTGGAGAGGCTGAATGAACAAAATCCATTCACAAGATAAACAAGACTGTACTTACTTTAAATGATAATTCAAAATTTTCCTCCTCCCCAAATCTTCATTCCTTCATCGTAAGCTCCCATCTCGAAGAAGTATTTTCTGTCAATAGCAAACAGACCACCAGCATGGGTGGGAGACCTAACAAAAAAATTGGGTAAGTCAGGTTAGCTTTATCATTGTGAAACTATTGTACACATACATGAACACACTAAATTATAATTAATCCTTTCCCTCAAACATCAATTCTGCAGTAGTCAGTTTTGAAAAACAACAATGAAAAATATTGGAAAATCTTTATTACTGCAAGTTTAATTTTTGAAAAGAGTGGAAAACATTGTGGCAAATTGAGAAATGCGCATCATGAGCAATTAATCCTTGTGCCACAAGGCTTACAAAAGTCATCTGCTGCCTATGTGTCTGCGAGGGTGAAAGGTTAAAGTTATCATTGAATCAAGTACAGATTTACATATTCAATAACCCATTACATGATGGGATATTTGTTAACTTTTCCAATTTGAAATAATTCACAGACAAAATAAATTATATTCTTGGTAGAACTATTTTTCCCACCTGCAGACGCATATAGACGCAAACGTAGCAGACGACTTTTAAAAAACATTGTTGTCAAAGTGTGAAATTGCTTATGATGAGCAATTTCTCCTCTCGGCCACAATGTTTTGAAATTTAATTAATAATTGAGCTATATTTAATTGAGATTTTTAAGGTTTTTGTCACTCTGTTTTCAAAGTAGTCTGTTGCAGATTTTGTTGTATGTGGGAAAGGGTTAATGAACCAAGGTTCAGAAAAACAAATCTAAGCATATACATGAATGTATATCACAGGTGTATATTAACCCTTCCACTGCTGGACTTGCTGTGAAGCCTGTGTGACCAGTACAGTGCAAGGCCAGCCGGCACATTTGCCGATCAGATGATCAGGCTCTATAATAGTGGCTGCTTAAAATTTATTTTGATATTTCTAGAATTTGCTAACCCTTTCCCACATAAAGATGGTTTCTGATGTCTCTGAAATTATTGTGGCAAAAGGAGGAATTGCCCAAAATAATTTCAACTCTATACAATAATCAAACTATCATTTATAGAGATTTTCAATATTTGGACTTGATAATTTCAAGGTCATCTTCTTCGAATTTATAACATGTGGGTTAAAGCCGGACCACTTTAAAAATTCAGAAATCAAAGTACTGAAGTACTAAAATGCGGGGGATGTACTAAAACAGTGGAGCGTTTAATTAACTAGATACATGGGAGGCAACATGTAGAGTTCATTATTTGTCAGAAGCATTTATAACAGACTTATGAGCTCTTAGTAACCTTGAACATTGACAGCCATGTGTTTTAAATGTGATACACAGTATCATTAAAGTGCAACGGTCATGGTGGAGTGCCCTTTGGCAAGACATATTTCCTAGCCTAGTACTGGTTTGTTTACCCAGGGATCATGAATAAGTGAACTGTCACCGTGATATAACTGAAATAATGTTGGAAGTGGCGTAAAACCCCTATATATACATAATAATCAAATAAAATACAACAACCGCTCTATGACTAGGGAATTAAAGTGAACATTTTGTTATTTTTGCACAAGCAAATTGTTATACTTTTAATATATAATGAAGTTACTTTGTGTTATATTTTTATACTTAAATTTCTAAATTATGTATACAATTTTATGGATTAAAACTTTTACATTGTGTACGTTTACTTTGTATAATGTGCATACTGTTTAGGTTGTTGTGAAACGTATTTAACTGATCCCTGGACAATCAAGACAAATTGTCCATTTTGAAAAAACAGAGGGCAGCACAAAAAAATTTACAAATTTTCATTTCCTGTAAGCTGGGCATGACAATATACGGAGGTATTCAGCACAGCTGAATCCCCTGCATAAAAATGTAAGGTTTGTGTTTCTATTCAATCTGATGAAAATAGTACAATTTGGTTTCAGGACTTTTTATGAAGATTTCTATGACTATCCGCGATTATTGCAGAGTCAGTTTAACCGTCACAGGTTGATCTGGATTTGCAATGGTCGCAGATCACATAAGGTTGATTTTCCTAGAGCAAGGCTGAACGAAAATATTTCAGCTTCCTTTCTTCAAATATTTGAAAAGACATTTCTAAGAATGGGTATGACACTACAAGCAAATAGTACACTGTCCTTATATTTCCATACCAATATAAATATTTATTATATATATCTGCACATTTTCCAGAGCAAATACATACAGATTTTCATACGCAAATACAACAGAACTGATTACTATTCTGTATTAACCAGGTCAACAAGATATCAAATATGGTAATGGTACATCAAAGACATATGATGTGACATCATTTAAATATGTAAATAGTGTTATTTTGTTATTGATAATAAAGAAATTTGTGTAATATTTTCTATTCTTAAAAGTTAAACTCAGCACATAATAAAATGTTAAATAACCGGTATGTTGCGGTAGTGATACCTGGCTTTGTATTGTCTACTTGAAGTGTGGAAAAATTGACATCTCTCTTAACCCTTTCCCTCATACAACAATTCTGCAGCAAACGACTTTGAACATATTTTGTCAAAAAATAGAAAATCTCTTTAATTAAATGGATAACCTATGACTAAAAGTGGAAAACATTGTGACAAAAGGAGAAATTGCACGTTTTGTGCAATTTCTTCTTTTGTTACTATGTTTTCAAATAGCCGTCGGCTGCAGAGGCGTCAGAAAGCGTCTATATGAGGGAAAGGGTTAATCTTCGGTCTCCAAGATATCGATTTTCCAACACGCCTCATAGTACAATACAAAGCCAGGTATAAAATAAACAATGATCTTTTTGGTAATGTTAACCTTTTCCCATTATAATAAATCTAGAGAAAACTGATTGAAAATCTCTAAAAAAGAAAATAATATTATTGAATATAGTTGAAAAACATTGACGCAAAAGGAGAAATTCCTCATTGCGAACAAATTGTCATTTTGTCACAATATTTTCACATTACATCAAAATGTGTGGGAAAGTTAAGTAATTTGTCTATTTGAAAACATCCCTTTCCTTGATACAGAAACGTTTGGGATGTCTTTATAATTACTGCTTTTCTTCTCCATTATGATCTTAAATGTATATCAAATTCATACTTACTATTATTCAGAATTTCAACATTCTTCAAAGCCAATGAGATATTTTTTTTCAACTCAAATATAACAAGGGCACTGCAAAGCGGATGCATCCCCTCGGCTTTCCATTTTCACATTGAGTTCTCTTGTGATCTAAATATTTAAGTCCAATTTTTGACTTCGATCTTTGACCTATGACCTTGAATCAATAGGCTTCAAAATATTGTCACAAACTAACTGTATGCCAAGTTTGGATAAGATCTGTCAAGGAATGGTCAGTGTAGAGTGGTGACAAGGTTGCCACAGCTGAGATATATTGTAAGTTCAATCAAGTTCAATTTTGGGCATGACCTTTGACCTATGACCTTGAAAACCAATAGGCTTCAAGACATATCATAAACTAACTGTATAATAAGTTTTATTAAGATCGGTCAATGAATGGTCAGTGTAGAGTTGTGACAAGGCTGCCACAGCTGAAAATATTGTAAGTCCAATTTTGAGTTTGACCTTTGACCTATGACCTTGAAAATCAATAGGCTTCAAGATATTATCATAAAGTAACTGTATACCAAGTTTGGTTAAAATCTGTCAAGTAATGGTCAGTGTAGAGTGGTGACAAGGTTGCCACAGCTGAAAATAGTGTAAGTGCAATTTTGGGCTTGACCTTTGACCTATGACCTTGAAAATCAATAGGCTTCAAATATTATCATAAACTAACTGTATAATAAGTTTTATAAAGATCGGTCAAGGAATGGTCAGTGTAGAGTGGTGACAAGGCTGCCACAGCTGAAAATATTGTAAGTCCAATTTTGAGCTTGACCTTTGACCTATGACCTTGAAAATCAATAGGCTTCAAGATATTATCATAAAGTAACTTTATACCAAGTTTTGTTAAAATCCGTCAAGTAATGGTCAGTGTAGAGTGGTGACAAGGTTGCCACAGCTGAAAATATTGCAAGTCCAATTTTGGGCTTGACCTTTGACCTATGACCTTGAAAATCAATAGGCTTCAAGATATTATCATAAAGTAACTTTATACCAAGTTTTGTTAAAATCCGTCAAGTAATGGTCAGTGTAGAGTGGTGACAAGGTTGCCACAGCTGAAAATATTGCAAGTCCAATTTTGGGCTTGACCTTTGACCTATGACCTTGAAAATCAATAGGCTTCAAGATGTTACCATATACTTACTTTATACCAAGTTTGGTTAAGATCTGTCAAGAAATGGTTAGTGTAGAGTGATGACAAGGTTTGTTACGGAAGGACACACATACATACATACATACATACGGACGGTCCCGTTACTATATCCCTTTCTCTCTTACTTCGTAACCGAGGGGATAACAAGTTAGTTCATAAACTATCAAATGGGGAATTGAAAACTAGGTCTATAGGGGTTAAAACAATAACAAAATTGTACATATCTGTAACCAAAAATCATTTGCCTAAATATTGAAGTAAAAATACGGGTAATATATCTCAAACCAATGGGGAGAAATACTTGGCTGAACCCTTTCCCACATACAAAAAGTCTGGAGCAGATGACTTTGAAAACATCTAGACAAGAATATGGAATATCTCTCTTAATAATAGTATAATAATTGATGAGTGGAAAACATTTTGGCAAAAGGAAGAAATTGTTCATTATGAGCAATTTCTCCTTTTGTTGAAATGTTTTTCAAAATGTGCCTGGTGCAGAAGTGTCATAATTTGTTAGCAATGGGAAAAGAGTTAAATGTTTTCAAACGTGGTAAATACAGGTCAACACTTTCCAACATATAAGCGCTTTCTGACGCCTCTGCAGCAGACGGCTTTTAGAAAACATAGTGACAAAAGAAGAAATTGCTCAAAACAAGCAATTTCTCCTTTTGCCACAATGTTTTCCACTTTGAGTCATAGGTTATCCATTCAATTAAAGAGATTTTCTATTTTTTGACAAAATATGTTCAAAGTTGTCTACTGCAGAATTGTCGTATGAGGGAAAGGGTTAAAACTAAAACAAAATGTTAGATCCTAACCGCTTCCTACAAGCAGATGCATTTTGACGTACCACAGCTTTTGTAAACATTCAGGCAAAGGGAGAAATTCCTCATGTTAAACAATTTCTCTTTTTGCCAAAATGTTTCAAACTCTATTCAATAGTTATAAATTTGTTTATAGAGATTTTCCATATCTTTGTCCATATGTTTTCAAAATCATCTGCTGCAAGAATTGTTGTACTCCTTTAAAGGTTTCCCACATACAACAAATTTGCAGCAGACAACTTTGAAAGCAAATAGGCAAACACACAGAAAGCTCAAAAGTCCTCAGCTACAGAGACGTCAGAATGCGTCTACAGGTGGGAAAGGGGATAAATAGGAGTTTGAACTGAAAATAAAATGTTACATATCTGTAAGCAAGAGAAATATTTAGATACAAGACTGGGGAAATATCTCTAACCAGTGGAGAGAAATACCTGTACGGCTCACTCTTAGTTTCACGTCTGTTTATTTCCGTCTGAGGAACAACAGACTCTTTATAGAGAAACCCCCATTCAAAGATACCTCTGTGTAACCTTGTACCGTAAGTTGACCCTATTGAAAATGAATTCCAATCTATGATGTCTATTGTTGGAACAGTCATAATAGTTCTGAAAATGTGTCAAACTTTAGTAAGTCACACTGATAAAATGAATGTGTACATATAACTATACAACAGGATATCAATTTATCAAAAATTCCCATCATCAGCAGATAAAAGTGAAAAAAAGAAAAGTTTTTCTAAATTCAAGAATGTTTAACCCTTTCTTTTTCCACATACAGCAAGCCTACAGCAGATGACTTTGAAAACATTTTGACAAACATATGGAAAATCTCTTTAATTAAAAAATACTAATTATTGAAAACATTGTGGTAAAAGGAGAAATTATGAGTTATTTTAACCATTGTCTCAATGATATCAAAGGTCATCTGCTGCAGATGCATCAAAGTGTGTCTGCATGTGGGAAAGGGGTTTACCAACAGGTGAGAAACAAAGTATGAATAGAGTTTGAATTGAATAAAGTCAAACATTTCTTTTTATGAGTACTTTTCTTTAATATTGCTTGTTTCATTTTCTTTTCATAAATTGTCTGCAAACAGAGGGAATAAATAATAAAATAACACCTGTTGTATCTTCTTGAATACTGTTGATTTGAGTAAATATCAGAATCATCTAAAAGAGACCTCACTATTTCCTCTTCTCTTCTTTCATTTTTAATTCATTGTCACACACCAACAAAATAGTGAATGAGATATTTCTTTAAAGTTATGAAGAGGATGTAATATTTGCTTTTCTGATTATGTTCACTTTTTAAATGTAAAAAGTTTTTATTTTGATGTCTGATATTTACTACAAATTCTAGTCCACAGTTTTCTACACACACCCACACATGATGGAGAGGGTGTCGCTTGTTTGTAATACCTATAAGGTTCACTATTATGTTCTCTTCTCTGTATTTCCTTGCTGGGAACCTGACTCTCCTTGTACAGAAATCCCCATTCAAAAATACCCCTGTGATGTGCTGTTGCAGCACCGTAAACAGAGTGGTAAGCAAAATTATCCCAGTCTACTCCATCTACAATAGGGACTGTCATTATAGTTCTGAAATATACCCATACACATGTCTAATGCAATATAACAGTTACTTCAGGGAACAAGAGTGCCAATCTGTCACTATAACTTGTACATGTATGACCTTGAAGAGGCCATATCCATATATATAGGGTGTCTTGGGTGATCTGGCTGGAAATAAAACATGGCCGAGATATTGTTCACATTGTGAAAAGATTGGTGAATTTGAATGAAGAAAGCTCAATTTATGAATTGGACAAAGCTTATGGCACCCAATATATTAATTGTCATCATAAACATTGTCACCAAATTTGGTGAAATTGACCAGAGATTGCTACCGAGGGGAAAAACAAATTTAGCCAAAGTTCCTCTAATTAAGGGTCTATATCTATGGCAAATCGTTGGAAATCATAGAACAAGATTTTGTTCCAGTTAACATTCTGACAATGTTTTATAAAGATTGGATAGGCATTACATAATTAAAAAGTGAGCAAAGCACTTCAAAAAATGATGAAGACTGTATAAGGAGTGCTAGAGTTAGAGCGCTGTGCCACATGCACGTTAAATCTCTGTTGCTGTTGTATCAAGTTACTGTAATCTGTACAGATAATTTGAGTAGATTTCCATGCATTATTGTCTGGTTGGTAATTCACTGTCTTGCTTCCCAATATTTTCAGTTTAGTTTTCCAGTGAAAAACAAACAAAATTACTCTTCCAATACATGGCACCTTTAACCATCATCTTCATCCAAACAGAAAAGAAGTTATCTTTGAAACTATGATAAATTGAAGTTTATGTATAATTTGCAAGTGTACTTACCTGTCATAAGCAATCCTACTTAATAAAGGCACAAGCCAGTTTCTGTTGCATTCACAGTGAGCATCTAGAAAAACTATCGCATCGCCTGTGGAAAGTTCCGCCCCTCTTGTTCTGGTCCCGATAAGTCCTAGTCTTTCTTTATTTCTGTACAATTTTACTAGATCTACATTGTTGTGTTTTTTGTTGAATTCCTTTATATACTCTTCCAACTGGCCTTTTAGATGTTCTGAAGATGAAAGGAAAGAGCTGTAAGTGTAAGGATGACCTTCAACCCTTTCCAAATAAACCAAATCTACAGCATACAACTTTCAAACAATCTAGGCAAAGATATTGCAGAAACAACATCTATTCCAAGAAACCACAAACAAACTTAGACAGTATCTTAAAGTTACCTTGAACTAACATAGATGACACCTTACACAGAAAATGACATTTGAAAACATTGTGGGAAATGGTGACATTTCTCAAAATGATGCTTTCAACTTTGTATTTTAATTTAACTTTCAATTTTCCACCTGTTACATATTTTCCACAGATGGTTTCAAATCAGAAGAATCACATCAGATTAATGGTTAACCCTTTCCCACCTAAAGACGCATTTTGACGCAACTGCAGCAGACGATTTTTGAAAACTAGCAATTTCTCCTTTTGCCACAATGTTTTCAACTTTTTTCAGTAATTATCCTACAATTAGAGATTTACCATATTTTTTAGTATACATTTTCAGAGTCGTCTGCTGCAAATTTGCTGTAAGTTGGAAAGGGGTTAAGGCAAGACGTCTGCAGAGATAAAAGGGAATTCTCTGGAATATTCCCAAAAATATCCCTATTATTGCCAAACAAATACATCATGTGGTGGTGCTGGCACTGAAGCTCACGGAGACAACTCATTTAATATACCACAACAAAGGTTTTTTGGATGTAGAATGACAAATTGAAAAACAAAGGTTTAACTATGGAAGATTTCCATAAATGATGGTTCAAAGTTTGAATAACAATGAAAACATTGTTGCAAATGGGAAATTGTTCCTCATAAGTAATTTCTCCTTTGTCACAATGTTTTTAAAAGCTGTCTGCTGCAGATGCATCAAACTGCTCCTTTATGTAGGGAGGGGCTAAGAACCAACAATATGCAGGGAAGGGCTAAGAACCAACAATATGCAGGGAGGGGCTAAGAACCAACAATATGTAGGGAGGGGCTAAGAACCAACAATATGCAGGGAGGGGCTAAGAACCAACAACACAGGGTTTGGATGTAGAATAACGATTTTGGAACATGAAATACGCCTCTTATCTCCAGGTCTATCCTCATGCTCACCTTTTTCACTAAAGTCATCAACCATAACCACCTCTTTGAGTAGTTCTGGTGGGGACATATTGACTACACTATGGACGGTACGAATCAATGTTGACCAGCCTTCGTTGTGGAATACCAGAATAACACTCGCTGTAGGTAACTGTTTGATGGATGGGTAGTGCCAGTTCTTGCATCTAAATAGAAGAGAAAGTATATTGAAGAGACAGTCACAAAATATATGGTCACAAAACTGCATATGTTATTATGGAGCGAACATATTGAACACACTATGGACAGGACAAATCAATGAAAAGCAGCCGCTGTTGTGGAATATTAAAACAAAACTTGCTCATTGTTAACTGTTTGATGGATGGGTAGTGCCAGTACTTACATCTAAATAGAATATAAAAATTAAACAGACTGTTTCAAGAATTTGGGACAAAAAAACAAAATACATTGTAGTGATTGCTTCACGCATAAATCGAGGTTTTAGTATTTTATTCCAAGATGTAGTTACAATTCTTCATGAAGCCCATGATGACTTGCTCAAACTATTTAGAATAGTTGGAGAGAACTAGATAAAGAGGATTAAATAGGTCTTTCTTATATAATATCTCTCTAAGCACTCATTAAAACCTATGTTGTGGGTACTCAAAAGAATTGTCTAACTGAGACGATTCTTTTGAGTACCCACAGCATAGGTTTTGGAGGTCAAATAAGGATTTTAGAGCGTGAAAAGCGCTCCTTATCTAGAGCTTGTAGTTGTCATAGCGATCTTAGTTACATAGTATATTTTAGAATTATATTCAATGCATTCTAATCCTTTTATAGAACCCTCCTCTTTTCAACATTGCAGCACAAGCATGCTACGTCACAGTAAAAAAGTAATCAAAAAGCCCAAAAGTGAGTCGACACAGATGTTGTCTTTCTCCAAAACAATAATTTAATCTATCTGTTTCATGTCTTTAAAAAGACAATTCTTGATATTAAGTAGGAAAAAACACACATGTTTAACGTCAAAAGTGATGACTGTAATTAATGTATTAATCATATCTAGGCCAAGTTTAAATATAGGTCAAAAACTAGGTCACTTGGCCAAATTTGAGAAAATCTGATGGACACCCTAGAATTTCATGTTTTCCTTAAATTGGGCCTAGTGATCTAGTTTTTGCTTAGAGATGAACCATATTTGAACTTAGGCTAGATATCCACAAGATAAACAGTTTTACAAGTTTCAACATGCTCCGGTTAAAAAAGTGGCATATAGCCTGTTAACAAATTTGTCTCAAATCTGGCCTAGTGACCTAGATTTTGACCGGACATAACAATATCCAAACTTGGCCCAAACACTCTGAGCAAGTTTAAACACGCTCAAGTTAGGAATGTGGCTTCCAGATTTTTGTTCAATTTGGCCTACTGACCTAGTTTTTTACCCAAACTGATCCATATTCAAACTTGGCCTAGATATCATCAAGACGAACATACTAATATTTTGGCTTCCAGAGTTTTAACAACATTTTTCTTCAGTTTAGCCTCATAACCTATATTTTGACCACACATGACCCTTATTCAAACTGAATAATATCATAAAGATTGGATGAAAAGAGTGTTTAAAAGATAATTGTTGATGACAAACGCCGGACGCAAAGGCGTTCACAATAAGTCGTCTGAGCATGAAAAATCCATTGTATACTTGTTAGTAGTATACTAAAAGCATTAATTTTTGTTTTGGATGATACATGTATAATAAACTGTACCACTCACCTAACTTGATAAAATATATATACAAAAACAACAAATGAGGGATGAAGACTTACTCTGACATTCTGGTATCTGGTATGGTTCTATCGAGGGATATTTTATCACTGTTGACCATGTTAAAACCATAATCCCTTACAGACTTGTCAGCTTGGGCTTTCTCCTCCATCGATGTAATCACTGCCTTACCCCCTTCACCTGCAAGTACACAAATATGATAGTAGTCAACCTTTTCCCATATATTACAATTTCGCAACAGACACCTTTGAAAACATTGAGGGAAACATATGGAAAATAAGTGTCTGCAGGTTTGAAAGGGTTAACAAAGGTCCATCATCGGAAAGATGGTATAGTAGCTAATGTTTAACTGCTGATATGGAGGATAATTTGATTACAAGTGGGAATGAAACAGCTTATCAGGAAATGACATTTGAAATAAGGTATAATCGTATTAATCTTTGAACAATTTTGAAAGAGGACCACCATTCCTGTCAAGCTTGTTAGATTTGGTCCAGTGGTTGAGGAGATATATTCTGAAGCTTATAGTTTATTCTAACCCTTTTCTGATGCAACCTTGTGGCTATGTTTTCCCATCAATCAATGATAGCTTGAACAAATTATGTACAGGGTCACTAAAGGAACACTTCTGCTATATGAACTTGAAATTAAACTTTCACTTTCTTAACACTGAAATAATAAAGTTTTGTCATTTTGTCCCAGTTCTGATGCCATCTGGCCAACATGTTTTTCAACCAATCAATTTATCTTGGAATAAAAAAGGCAAAATGAGGAAAAGAATTTAAAAGTTTGCACATTTCAGATTGAACTTTCAGGTCTCCTACACTATTTCATTTATAGAGGGTTTCCATATATATGTTTGATGAAACGTTTCAAAGTTGTTTGCTGCATTTTTTATGAATGCTTGAAAGGGTGAAAGATGCATTAAACATAATGAGCAATCTTATCCTGTTGCCACAACGTTTTAATTAACCCTTTCCCACATACAGCAAATCTGCGGCAGACAACTTTGAAAACATCTATTGGAGATACAGAAAATCTCTAGAAATGAAAGTATAATTACTGAAAAAAAGTTGAAAACATAGTGGCAAAAGGAGAAATTGCTTGTTTTGAGCAATTTCTTCTTTTGTCAGAATGTTTTCAAAAGTCGTCTGCTGCAGAGGCGTCAGAATGCATCTATAGGTAGGAAAGGGTTAAACTCTATTTAATAATTAAAGTTTCATTTACAGAGAATTTCAATAATCGTTGGTGCATGTTTTCAAAGTCATCTGCTGTAGAACTGTTAAAGATTGGTTGAGATTTAAGATTATAAAAAAAGAGCATCTGATATTCAGACCTCTATCTGCTTATTTGTATGTTATAAAGTCCTTATTAAACATTTAAACTCATTTCCATATCAGATAGAATTCGATGCATCTGCAACAGGACATATAAAAACACTGTGGCAAAAGGAGAAATTGCTCATGCTACAATGTTTTCAGCTCTGTTCAAAATGAATACATTCATTCATAAAGGTATTCCATAAAAGTATGCAGATGTACGCAAATTGGCTGTATGTGGGAAAGGGTGAATACTTTTGTGACCAATTCATTTATTCATGTTATTGGGTATCTTGAACCGTTTTGAGTTTTTCCAAAATCAATCTGCTAATTTCTAAACCAAGTATATCTATAAAATTTACTAAGTATAAATGATAAAGAATTATTGTCAGACACAACACACAGCTACAGAAACTACAATCACAAGAGTTCATATCATGATGCCGGGTTCAAAATCAATATTAAAGATAGAGTTTCATCTCGGGTATCTGATTATACTCATTAAACATTCATCCTACACAGCTATATACAATTCCAGACAATCCATTGAAGAGGCCCATAGTTGCCCTAGATTGCTCACCTGGCTGAGCGTATAAAGTATAAAAATCAAGTTTTTCAATAAGTTTTTATTGCTTGAGCATTTCTTTTGTACAGGATAACCTAATGAACATTTCTGCAGATTAATTTTGAAATCAGACCAGTAGTTTCAGATGAGAAGATTTTTTAAAGCTTTCTCATTTCAGATACTACAACAGTTTTACATATATAATTCTTGGAACAATTTCCTACAAGGCCCACCAAGGTAACATTTTCATGAAGTTTGGTTGAAATTGTCCCAGTGGGTGAAGAGATGTTGTTTGAAGAGATAGTTGTCAATGATGACTCACAATGCACTAAAGCAATAGCTCAACTGGCGCATAAACCTCAGGTGAGCTTAAAAGACCATTTTCTTTCACAATTAATTACAACAGCAGCTGTTCCTAAAATCTTTACATCCCTTTGTTATATATAGTCCACATCTAAAAATGGGAGTCCCAGAGTCCAAATAAGGGATGTGTTGCATGACATTACCTAAACCTATGATGTGGGTACTCAAAATGTTCGTCTCACTGACATTTTTAAAATAGACAGTAGTCTGCTGCAGATTTGTTGTGTGTGAGAATGGTTTAACCCTTTCCCTCATAGACACTTTCTGACACCTCTGCAGCAGACGGCTTTTTGAAAACATAGTGACAAAATAAGATATTGCTCAAAATGAGCAATTTCTCCTTTTGCCACGATGTTTTCCACTTTTAGTCATAAATGATCGTATCACTGACATTTTTAAAATAGACAGTAGTCTGCTGCAGATTTGTTGTGTGTGAGAATGGTTTAATCCTTTCCCTCATTTCTCATTTAGCCACAATGTTTTACACTTTTAGTCACTTTTAGTCCATTCAATTATAGAGATTTTCTATTTTTTGACAAAATATGTTCAAAGTTGTCTGCTATATGAGGGAAAAGGTAAATAGATTAGTCCTGTAAGCAGTACTACAGGAAAAAACCATTAACGGTAAACCTGTTCCCACATGAAACAAAACTTCAAAAGAATAATTTAAAATCAACTAGGCAAAAATATGGAAAATCTCTATAAACAACATTCTGGCAAAAGAAGAAACTGCTCAATTTCAACTCTATTTTCATTTTTACCTAAATGTTTTTAAAGTCAGCTGCTGCAGAGTTTTTTTGTATGTTGGAAAGTGATAATACCTAAGTTTGTACACATTTTCTATACTTATCTTCTGTTTGGAAATTCTAAATGAATATGGCTCATCACAATATGGATTGATCTTTTCGCTGAAAGATTCTACATTTGACACCATTGCAGCAGACAACTTTTGAAAACATCATGAAAAAGGGAGAAAATTCTCAAAACCAGCGATTTCAACTCTTAACACAATGTTTTCAACTCCATAACAAAAGAAATAATAAGCAATATCTTTTTCCACAATGTTTTCAAAAGTCATCTGCTTCAGACGCCTCTAATTGCACTTGTTTGTGGGAAATGATCAACAAGCTACTCCAATTTGATCATTCCATTTATCAGGTATTGTTGCCCCGTAGGATTCAGCAGGTCATATATAAATGTGTCAAATCTGTTGATTCGAGTCTGTATACAGGGAAGACTAAGGTGAACCTGTTCATATGGACCCTCCCACCAGCCTCAACACGCTGCCTAATAGTAACATGAAGTTTCTAAAGGCATATTTTGAGTAGACATTTTCAAAATCGTCTGCAGCAGACTTGCTGTATGTGGAAAAGGGTTAACGCTAATTTACCTTTATATTGAGCCCATTACGGAGAGACAATTAAACCACATGTCGCAATATCGGAAAGTCAGTTAGACCACATGTCACTAGATGTGGCATCAATACACACACAATCCAATACACAGGTCCAGATAAGGGTAAGTAGATAAGTCATTAGCCAACAATATTTAGCCAACAATATCGTTCTTATTGCTCAGGTCTTTACCCGACCATATCCTTCTTATTGCTCAGTAATAACGATACATTTTGGTTTATAATTGGAAGGGTGTGGACAACACAGGTGCGAACATATGACCAAACGTTTGCTCTTCTACGGTTGTATGGCATTGTGAATTACTTAAAATCAACCTGATAGTTTGTCTTGAAATTTGGGTAAATGGTAAAAAACGATTTTCAAGACAAAAAGAAAGTAGTTTTAATATAACAGGCATATCTTTAGTAAATAAGAAAGATAGAAGAAGGAGGGGCTGTGTTTAATTTTCAGTTCCACAAGGCGTGTTCCGGAGCAAGTCAGCAGTATTACGGCATAGCGCGTTTTACTTAAAGTATGCCCGATATATTTCCATCAAATTTTAGTAAATTGGAGAAGAAATGGTGTTCTTGATTATAATGATTTCTCTAAAAGAAATATCTAGGACTTTTTTTTTTAGTAAATTAGAAATAAGGTAATTACTGTATTATTTCTCAGTGAGTTCGTTAAAAAACCGAGGTTTGCTTTAAAAATATTCAATGAAATAAACTATATACATGTATCATGACGTAGGTTATGTTATTCGCTTCAAATCGATGTAAAGATAACAATAGCTAGTAATGGCAATTCCTTTGATCACACATAACTGCGCAGCTGTGCAAACACAAATTGTCATTTAAGTATAAACTGTCCGCAAACAATACAATACAATATATTTTATTGCATAAAAACTACATGTTTTATAGCAAGTTAAACAAACAAAAATCATTACATAAGTCATAACCTAGACAATGTTTTTTCTTGAAGAGCCCCACGTATGACCGTACATATTGAACCCAGAATTATTCTCATATGTATATATATACACACAATGAAGACAATATATGTCTACTAGTCTTTAGAAACTTAAATTTAAAATAAAATAAAATAAAACATATCTAAATTCTCATGTTATTTGCATAATAAATGTATTTTGCTAAATTATTTATTATGACTTCTGAAGATGATGTCATCAGATTTATAAATGTTTGTTTAGTTGGCCATGTATAGAAATATCTTTTAATATATTTCAATCTCAGTCCAGAATATTTCGAACAAATTAACAAAAAATGGTATTCGTTTTCTTCTAGTCCCGAATTACAATTTTCACAAATTCGTTCATTTCTCAGGATGTTGTGATGTCGTCCACTTTCAATTTTTAAAATATGTGATGATGTTCGAAGTCTAGTTAAAGCGATTCTAAATTTTGATACGTTAATCACGTCAAGATATTTTTCTAGATTAAAAGAGTTTTTGAATAAGCAATATGTATCTAGGCGTGTAGAATTATTAATCGATGAGTACCAACTTTGTTGAAATACATCTAAAATCCTTTGTTTAATGCTAGTGTAGTTAATAGACACGTTAAACTGATTTTTCCATAGATTTGTCAATCCTAATTGGTTTAATGTCATTTTATTGTTGTAAGCCCAATTATTTCCGTTATACGATAATCCTTTATCTGCATCGATTTTAAGCATACTTTGTAAAAAATAATTTTAACCAATATTTAATAATGATAAGTTTTCTATATGCATGCATTGGTATATATGTCCAAGTTCACCATATAAAGCGTTTAAGTTTGAAGACATTATACACATAGTATACATTTGCAAAATTTAGAAAATATTGCTTTAACATTTGGGCTAGAATGATAGCCCCAAACTTCGGCCGAGTAGTTTAGTACTGGTAAAACAAGATAATCAAATAGATTAATCTTATGAGAGATGGGAAGGTATAGTTGGTTATATACAATGAATAGGTTATGAAGCGAGAATGCTGCATGCTGTACAATCACTTTTTGCGTTCGACTCCAATTTCCATTTTTGAAAAAGTGTATTCTTAGGTATTTCAATGAATTTACAATTTCTATTCTAGTGTCATTTAGAAAGAAGTCATACGATGTTGGTCTACTGTTTTCAAATATCATTATTTTCGTCTTATTAACATTGAGCTTGAGATTCCAAATGTTGCAATATATTTACAGCAATACATTTTACATATTTACAAATTTCCTTATCACCGGTCCGGTACGGTATGAAACTCGCAAGACATATGGCTTTGTTTACTAGTAAATGCTACATTTTTATGACTGCGACGTGCCTTAAACACGTCGAAAATGGCCGTAAGGATTAATTGTAGGGATACTGGATTGTTAGCGAATATAACAGCATCATCAGCAAATAATATAAGGAATAGTTTTAAGTCATCTATGTTTAAAATACCATGTACATTTTCATAAATACTATTTAACATATCGTTGAGAAAAAAATAGACACAATGTACTACTACTGGGATCGGCATGCTTGACACCGATATGTGAGATTATGAGGACAACAACATTATCACAGATAGAACACCCAGAAAGCTTTGCATGACAAGTAGGCCTATAGACAAAAATTGTATATTGAGAATAACATTTGTATACTGTTATCTCAAATACGATACAAAAAACAAAGGGTGACAAATAATATTTGTGAAAATAATATTTCACATATAAAACAATAGTTGGACAGGGTAGTAAACGAGTCAGTTTATAAATACACATAAAAAAAATCCAAATATTATTTTGTTGTTTTTTGTTAAATTATTTACGACCGTAATTACTTTAATTCTTTAAAAAGAAACAAATATATACTACGTACCATTATTCATTAGGGGATAGCTTACATTTGGAATGAAATTGATAATTATAAGGGGGGAAAAAAGTGTTCATTTTAATTACCTTGGATGCGTCTCAAGGTTTAATTCCGAAGTGAACGTTACGACGTACCAGAGAGGTTTAACGGCATTGTGATCTTTTAATAATCGGCACCATAGATTTTCTTGAAAGTTTGGCAAATGGTAGACGAATAGGTGTTCTAAGATATATTCAAATTACTGATAAAATATTCTAGCAAAATTTCCATTTTAAGTCGCCTTATGTCACGTTGATTGTCATGACAGATGTATGTTATTGATATAATCACGTAGGTTATTGTATTCTCTTCAGGTTAAGGTTAATTTTATCCGAATCCAAATTGAAATGAGAAAGGAATGGTGGTTTCATTAACCACACTATCATTGTCGCAAAAACCTATTTTGACGGCAAAAACGACGTTATTTCAAATGTATGATTCCACCTTTAAGGCTTTATATAAAGTTTACAAATGTCACAAATGTCATCTCAAAGTTTTACACATTTATCTAGATTTTCTATCATTTTCTGGAGATAAATTCAAACTTCAAGCAATTTTGAGAATTGTCATGTCTATCGAATAATGTCTGAAACGATTCCCTCATTCAAAACTGCCAAGTGCTAGACAATTCATACTGCTATAACAAACTTTATTTGTTATAATGGCTTTGAAATGATTAATCAACCCTTTCCCACTTGCATACACATTTTGATGTGTTTGCAAAAGACAACTTTTGAAAACACTTTGGCAAATGGAGAAACTGCTCATAATGAGCAACTCTATTCAATGGTTTCACCCTTTCCCACCTGCAGTCGCATTTTGATGCAATAGTAGCAACGACTTTTGAAAACAATGCATTCAAAGGTGAAATTGCTCATGATGTGCAATTGCTCCTTTGGCCACAATGTTTTAAAATTTATTTAACAATTTAGCTATCTTTTAGATTGTTCAGGTTTATGGCACCATGTTTTCAAAGTTTGCTGTATGTAGGAAAGGGATACCAATGTTCCCCTGATTTATAAAGATTTTCAACATGTTTGTCTAGATATTTTCAAAGTCATTGGCTGTATGTGGGAAAGGGTATCCTGACACCAGTTAGTCAGTTGTTATGTTAACCCCATAGTTCTGAACACTAAGGAGGAAACCCATTACTTCCATATTTTAAGTCTTTGGTATGACCAATTCGGGGATCAAACCCACAACAACCTGCATCAGAGATGGACACTCTACCACTACACCAGCCAAATCGGCTACCATTTAGGTAAGAGAGAAATGCTTGGGACACAATTACATGTATATATAATATTACAAATGATATAACCAATGGCTTTGTTTAAATAAAACATGTAGTCCATTACCAGTACATTGCTGATATTATTAGTCTTATCCATTAACCCTTTCCCTCATATAGATGCTTTCTGACGCCTCTGCAGTAGACAGCTTTTTGAAAACATAGTGACAAAAGAAGAAATTGCTCAAAACAAGCAATTTCTCCTTTTGCCACAATGTTTTCCACTTTTAGTCATAGGTTATCCATTCAATTATAGAGATTTTCTATTTTTTGACAAAATATGTTCAAAGTCGTCTGCTGCAGAATTGTTGTATGAGGGAAAGGGTTAACCAAGTACCAGAAAAAAGACACATCTTGATGCAACTGCAGCAAAAGACTTTTGAAAATATTGTTATGATTATGAGCAATTTCATCTTTTAACTTTATTGAATAACTAAAGTTTCATCCGTCATTCATAGATTTTCCATATTTGCAGACATTTGACATGATTTCTGTCATCTTCTGTAGATGTGTTGTATATATAGGAAAGGGTTAATTTTGAGTCCTTTACATTGTTGATATTGAGAAACTATTAAGGCTATCCTTTCACACAGTAATTGATTATCAAAAGTAAATAACCATCAACCGCAACAGATGGTTAGTGGGGGCGGTAGGTTTGACTATAATGGGTTTTAATGTATTATGGGGTTTGTTTTAGGTTGTAAGTGGGCAAAGGTTAAGACAAAGTTTAAACCTCTCCCACATACAGATGCCTCTTCAGCAGATGACTTTTGAAATCATTGTGGCAAAAGAAGATATTGAACATGATGAGAAATTACTCCCATTTAATTATTAAAGATTGTTTCCATAATATTTATTGAATTATTTTAAAGTCGTCTGCAGCAGATTTTCTTAATGTGGGAAAAGGTTAAAAACAAACAAGAGGCCCAAGAGGGCCAGTATCGCTCCACGGCCATAAGGCAAGAATCAAATCTCCAAACAGCCCTGCCCCCTGGTGGCCATGTTTTTGACCAACCACCATGGCTTAAAGGAATCTTGTAGAGTGTCACCCAAGGAATGTTTCTGCAAAATTATTTGAAAATCGGCCTGACACTTTCGGAGGAGAGGATATTTTAAGTTTTCACTATAGCCATATAAGGCAAAATAGCCCCACCCCCTGGCGGCCATATTTTTCAACCAATCAACATGGCTTGAAGGAATCTGATAGAGGGTCTAGGAACATTTCTACAAAATTATTTGAATATCAGCCACACTTTCGGAGGAGAAGATTTTTTAAGTTTTCTCTTTAGCCATATAAGGCAAAATAGCCCAGCCCTCTGGCGGCCATGTTTTTTTACCAATCAACATGGCTTGAAGGAATTTGATAGAGAATCACCCAAGGAACATTTCTACAAAATTATTTGAAAAGCCACTTTCGGAGAAGAAGATTTTTTAAGTTTTCACTATGGTCATATAAGGCAAAATAGCCCAGCCCTCTGGTGGCCATATTTTTCGACCAATGAACATGGCTCAAAGGAATCAGATAGAGGGTCACCCAAAGAACACTTCTACAAAATTATTTGAAAATCGGCTGAACACTTTCGGAGAATAAGATTTTTTAAGTTTTCACTTTAGCTATATAAGGCAAAATAGCCCCGCCCCCTGGTGGCCATTATTTTCAACCAATCAACATTTCTTGAAGGAATCTAATAAAGGGTCACCCAAGGAACATTCCTACAAAATTATTTGAAAATCGGCTGAACACTTTCGGAGAAGAAGATTTTTTAAGTTTTCACTTTAGCTATATACAGCAAAATAGCCCCGCCCCCTGGCGGCCATGTTTTTCAACCAATCAACATTTCTTGAAGGAATCTAATAAAGGGTCACCCATGGAACATTTCTACAAAATTATTTGAAAATCGGCCGGACACTTTCGGAGAAGATGATTTTTTAAGTTTTCACAATTATTTTTCTTTTGGTTGCCATGGAAACCAGAATTATGGATGGATCGAAAAAAATTGAAGGAATTTAAGAGAGGACATTGAGAGGATGCTTCCTATGAAGTTTCAACCAAATTGGCCAAGTGGTTAGGGAGAAGAAGTCGTTTAAAGGAAAAAGTTAATGCATGCAGGCACTCACACACGCACAACAGACAATTCGCTATGACATTAAGATCGACTGGCTTTCAGCCAGTGGAGCTAATGATATAGCAGAAATATATATATATATATTCTTTCATGTAACAGTGACCTAGCCCTAAGTGACATTCATCACATTCCTCAGCTGGTATTTCATCAAATGCACTTACCCATTGAAATTTGGAGCATTTTCTCTATTTGTCATGATGTTTTCAACACAATCCAATATAATACATTCCATTATAGAGAAATTCCATACTTTTGTCCTGATTAACCCTTTCCCTCATACGACAATTCTACAGCAGACGACTTTGAACATATTTTGTCAAAAAATAGAAAATCTCTATAATTGAATGGATAACCTATGACTAAAAGTGGAAAACATTGTGGCAAAAGGAGAAATTGCTCATTTTGAGCAAATTTCTTCTTTTGTCACTATGTTTTCAAAAAGCTGTCTGCTGCAGAGGCGTCAGAAAGCGCCTATATGAGGTAAAGGGTTAAGGGCATACCATTTTATTTTGATACCCACTTTATAAATGGTGCCTGCAGTCTTATTTACTATAGTTTGTTTAATTAACCCTTTCCCTCATATAGACGCTTTCTGACGCCTCTGCAGCAGACGGCTTTTTGAGGAACATGATATACAGTATACAATATAATGGATTAAGGAAGATAACAAGATACAGACTAAGACTAAATTAGTCTTAAATAAGTATTTTAACAATAGTTTAATTCTCTTTTCGTGCAAATTTGAAATTCATTTACAATATAAGTTCAATTAATCATAATGTTTTTGAGGCAATCTTAGAGAACCATACTGTCTGACATATCCCTATGGTGATAAACATTTCCATATAGTTTTAATCAAATCCATACAACAATTCCTTAGATATAGCTCTGGACAAAAAGATGGAAGGAAGGACAGCCCAAAACCATTATCACATGATCTGTATTTCGTGTGGGACAACTAGCTGATGACTTATCAATTGGACATATAAGAATGGACCCCACAGGGATTAAAGCCTATGACCTACTTCTCCAGCACTGGACACCTAAACTACTAGGAAGTAAGCAACATGTACCAGTACAACTTAAATGGGCAGAAGACAGAGCTCTAAATAAAGTGCATATTTCATGCTTTAAATTAACCCTATGTTGTGCAGGGCCCCCGGTGTCCTTCGCCAAATGTGAAGCGAAAATCAAAGTGGCGTAGGAAAAAAACAAATTGGCGAAAACAGATGCGAAAGAAAAATCTCGGATAATCGAGCCGCCATTTTGTTTATATAAATGCTCTAGGTCAAATTACGCTAAATTCATCCACTGACTTGCTGATCTACCCAAATAGTCAAAAAAAAAACCTTTGCTTGCATAGAAATGAGTGTATACCATCACCAGAATGCATTGAATATATGACATTGAGTTTAAATGCAATGTGAATGTGTATAGGATCTAAGGATGCACTGGAAATGATTGATTTGATCACTTTTAGTATTTTGACCTTGTTTGAAAGTGAAAGTAGAGAGTACTAAACACCAGTTTTGTCTGGGCATGACTTGGTCCAAAATGACGGTAACCATTTTCGCCTGGCGAGTTCTTTCTTGCATAATGCATTGCATGACCCCCCAATTTTTTTTTGGATTGTTTTAAAGCATAGAGGTTACTCTTTTCAATGATATATGGTGTTCTACATGAGAAACGCTTAGAAAGTGTGACAAATGAGGACTGAAACTGGTCAATTTACATGGAAACAAAGAAGGAATTTATTTGGTGTATTGTAACCTCTAAGCGACATATTTTTTCAACAACGCAAGCAAGCAATTGATTTTTTTCTCTGTGTTTAGTTTATCGCGATAACTTTAACAGGTAACCTTGGTATTTGACAATGCAAAGGTCAAGTTTCTGTGTGATCGGAGGTTTTTCACGTTTAATCAGGTTTATTGGACGATTTAGTGTCATGACCGATTAACTGATGTTGTTATTGTCAATTAAAGAGACACGCGGTTAACTGTTTGCTCTTTGATTGGACATATTTATTTAATTTGAACATGTTTTCGTCTGTAATCAAGATTATGTTTGACCAAACATTTTCGGGTGCGTACAATTAAGAAGTTTATTTTAAGTGTGGAAACAACAGTTTTATGAAACTCTAGTGAAAAATGATTTAAAGAACTATAGCGTATATAAACTGAATGGAAATGGCAATCAGTACCATATCCTCGCCAAATAGTTAACTCTGCACAGCGAGGGTAAACAAAATTAAATCATTCAATCAGTACCATTCTCCAAAAGGCTTTTAAACGTAAACTAGATTGTCTCCATTCTGAATCTCCTGCCAAATTACAAAAAAACTCAAGCTAATGCTAGAAACTGTCATGGAAAGATGGAAAATGATCCTGTATCAACGTTTAAGCAATATATAATTTGTATTAATACACAATGTGAAACATTTTCACCTCTGAATATAGTTTATACATTCTTAAAGAAAGAAAATTACAACTGTTTACCTTGCTGCAAAGCAAATTTTGTTATGATAGTTACTTTAGTATACTACATTACATTGGTAAATGAAATAAAAGAAGAAACAATGTATTTGATTTTACTGTTCTTACTCGGGTTGTAACTCTCGATTGACTAAAGCGATATGGCTAGTTATCGAACTTGTCCGAGATATTATGCCAATAAACATTCTGACTAAATTTAGTGATGATTGGGCAAAGGCTTCTAAAGTTATTGAGCTGATAAGATCAATTTTTGGTAATTTCTATAATTAAAGGGTGATAACTCTTGATTAACTCAAGCGATATGGCTAGTTATCAAACTTGTATGAGATATTATCCCAATACATGTTCTGACTAAATTTAGTGATGATTGGACAAAGGCTTCTAAGTTATTGAGCTGACAAGACCAATTTTGGGTAATTTCTATAATAAAAGGGCAATAACTCTTGATTGACTAAAGCGATATGGCTAGTTATCGAACTTGTCCGAGATATTATCCCAATACACATTCTGACTAAATTTAGTGATGATTGGACAAAGGCTTCTAAAGTTATTGAGCTGACAACATACTGGACACCGCCCGCCCATACGCCGCAGGTAAAACTATAATACGATCCGTTTTTTCAAAACGGGCGTATAAAAACAACCAGTTGATGGTTCAACAAAAGACATACCTGGTCCATTACCAATCTTATAGTCTGGTTCATAGTTTCCCAGTGCATCGGGTTTGAGGTAAGATCTGGGGCCATACTTCTTCATCTTCTCTTGCTCCATCTCCATGTCTTTAGCTGCTGCATTTATTGGTATAGGCACTACATTTTCTTGATTGTCAAGGATTGGAAATGTGTCCTTGATCTTCTTACTTAGCTGAAAAATTCATTAACAAATCATAATCATTGATTCTAGTGTTGCCATATACATTGTATTTCGATTAGTTGAATGTCCTATGATGCAGTTGATGTCAACCCTTTCCCACTTGCAGAAGCATTTTGAAATGTTCACTGTCAGTCACTGGCATATCCTTCTCTTTTGTCACATATCTCACTCACACTATCACTGCAGATTGGTTTGCACACTCTGCCAAGGAACATTTTCATACTTCTAAGTTCTAGAGCTGAAATCTATAAACATTCATGATTCTGCTTTCAAGTTCCAACATTTGTAGCAGAAGTTGTTAAAATGTGGTGTCTATTCATTACTCACTGTCACAAGTTGTTACCAAATGTTTTTAACTTTGATGAACACTTTGAAAACAAGCAAATTCATGAAATTTTTATCCCCCGCTTGCAGGAAATATTGTAGGAAAATGTTGAGGTTAGGTTTAAACATGTCAGTAGACTTTTTATTGAACATGTATTAACGGTTCACATTTGTGGCAGTTATTGCACAGAAACAGCAACAAACGAAATTTTTTGTTACATAAGGGGCCATAACTCCACCGAAAGTGACGATCGAACTTGGCCTAGCCCTTAAGGCATTTAACCTTGTTACCAAGTTTGAAAAAAAAAGGTTCACATCTGTGGCAGTTATTGCACGGAAACAGCAACAAACGACATATTTTGTTAAATAAGGGGCCATAACTCCACCAAATAAAGTCTGCCGAAAGTGACGATCGAAGTTGGCCTAGCCCTTAAGGCATTTAACCTTGTTACCAAGTTTGAAAAAAACCGGTTCACATTTGTGGCAGTTATTGCACGGAAACAGCAAGAAACAACATTTTTTGTTAAATAAGGGGCCATAACTCCACCGAATAAAGTCCGCCGAAAGTGATATTCGAACTTGGCCTAGCCCTTAAGGCATTTAACGTTGTTACCAAGTTTGACAAAAAAAGGTTCACATTTGTGGCAGTTATTGCACGGAAACAGCAAGAAACGACATTTTTTGTTAAATAAGGGGCCATAACTCCACCGAATAAAGTCCGCCGAAAGTGACGATCGAACTTGGCCTAGCCCTTAAGGCATTTAACGTTGTTACCAAGTTTGAAAAAAAAAGGTTCACATTTGTGGCAGTTATTGCACGGAAACAGCAAGAAACGACATTTTTTGTTAAATAAGGGGCCATAACTCCACCAAATAAAGTCCGCCGAAAGTGACGATCGAACTTGGCCTAGCCCTTAAGGCATTTAACGTTGTTACCAAGTTTGAAAAAAAAAGGTTCACATTTGTGGCAGTTATTGCACGGAAACGGCAAGAAACAACATTTTTTGTTAAATAAGGGGCCATAACTCCACCGAATAAAGTCCGCCGAAAGTGATATTCGAACTTGGCCTAGCCCTTAAGGCATTTAACGTTGTTACCAAGTTTGAAAAAAAAAGGTTCACATTTGTGGCAGTTATTGCACGGAAACGGCAAGAAACAACATATTTTGTTAAATAAGGGGCCATAACTCCACCAAATAAAGTCCGCCGAAAGTGATATTCGAACTTGGCCTAGCCGTTAAGGCATTTAACCTTGTTACCAAGTTTGAAAAGAAACGGTTCACATTTGCGGCAGTTATTGCACGGAAACGAAGTGTGACGGACGGACAGACGGACAGACGGACAGACAGACGGACGGACAAACCGAAATTAATAACCCCCCTTTTTTTCTTCGAAAAAGCGGGGGATAATAATAAATGACAACAAACATAAATTAGCCGTTTAAAATAGGCGGAAATTATCAGATCCAAAATTATGTCTGCCTTTTGCACAAATTTTATTTTGATCTCGAATAGTAAAAGGACTATATAATGATTTGGAGCTTTTTTAATTTTAGTAAACATTTACTTTCAATGACTTTGCTTACTCAAGTTACTGTCTAACAGTCGGAAAAGATTCATTTAACTTGTTTTTACTTAGTCCATTTCGCCTTTGAGATAAGGCTTATAATGAGTCATAAGCACAGACAACATTATAGCGTAATCACTTATACATAAACCAAAATCAGAACCTCTTGATAATGAACTGTGCAAAGATTGTTAATTTTCTGATCTTCCCTTAGTCCTCATGAATCAGCAATTGGTGATCTCAATAACAATTATCCTTCACTTAAGTGGTGAAAATCGACAATTATCTAGTTGACAACAACGTGCCTCAAGGTGGAGGTTTCACATGCTGGAATTGACATTAATTCAATTTGGTGCATATCAGCGTCAAACAAATTGGATGTTTAACTGATTTAGGTATATTAAAAAAGCATGTGCAAATGAATGTACAAAATTGATAAAAAAAAAGCATGCACAAATGAGGGGACTACTATTTGCCAGGACAGGGATCTGCCGGGACCAGAACCAACCGTTTTGATATACATATTTAGTTATATCAAAATATTATTAGAACATTATTAAATATATAATTTCCTATTGTTCAAAATGCAGATTTGAAATATATATATAATTTCATTTTGGTTTATTTCAAATTTAATGAAGATAACATCAAAACTAGGCTCTCGACGTGTTTTCATTAGGTGAAAGGGAAAAGGAACACGCAACTTAAAATAATGATTTTAATTTATTTATTACCCACCCCCCCTTCTTCAATTAAAGACGAAACTGTTTCACACATGTCACTTAATAAACAATGTCTTATCTTATCATACATGCACTGTCAGAAACGATTGTCACATGATACAAATTAAAGGATCAAACAATCAATGAAGGTTTGACATGCAATCCATCTAAAGGTTGAAGCTGTGAGTTTAATAGACAATTTACTATTTTATTTTGACTGTAGATGTATTTAAATATTTTTGATAATTCACCATACATCTATTTCAATTTCATGTTCTGACGCTCAGTGACAAAATAAAAGGCGACATAAGAAGTTTATAAGTAACCAACTGACGAGATAATTTCCAATTAATTATTAGGTAAAAAACACCGTTAAAAACAATCTTTATTCATATGGGACAAAAGTCTTTAATGCGTATAATAACGGTTACTTCAAACCTAGTATTATAATAATTAATTCGTAATTATATAAAATGGCCAAATCTATTCTAATTGCTTTCACGCTTACCAAACTCAACTAATCAGGCTCAATAATGACACAACTGGTTGTTGGAATCATATTTAATTACCGTCTTAATTATGGGATTATACTTTATTTTTTATCAATAATAGTGGAAACCGACCACTACTACATTTACGCAATCCCGGCAATTATGACAGGCCGCGCTAAACTATTTACTTCTAGGTCCCGGCAGGTCCCAGCAAATAGTAGTCCCCCACACATGAATGTACAAAATTAATAAAATAAGCATCAACGGACAACGTAAACAAATCGGAGAAATTTGCGCACAGCAGTGGAACTTGGAAGCTTTGATTTTCAAATGTCGTCTGCTGCAATGAGTCTGTTTAAGAGAAAATGTTACAGAGCTCTAGTTAAGGAGCGTTTTGCTTGTTTCAAAATCCTTTATTCATCTGCTAACCCTATGCTGAAGGTACTCAAAAAGTAGTCTCAATATATCGCCGTTACATATTGAGAACAGTCAAAATAAAAAATCGCATTCCTAGTACATTCAAAAAGACGATTATTTTGTTTGAGTACCTACAACATAGGGTTTGCTTGGATAATAAGAGAGATATTGTGGGGAAAAGAGCTATAAACCCTTCCTTATCTGGATCTCTGGATTTATCTAAGAAAATAACATACCTTGTTCCATGATCGGTGCTTCAGACTCTCTTGTTTATTTGAGGTGTCTAATCGACTAACAAAGTAAACCACAGAAATTAGTAAAACGATCGCCACCAAGCCAAGTTTGATTATCAGTCCCTTTTTAAATTGCACTCTCATTTTCACTTGTATTTGATAACAAGGTGTTAGTTTAAGTATATCCAATTCAAAACGAATCTTCCATGCGAATTTTTGACGGCTCAAGTGTCAACGTGGTCAATTTGTCAAAACTTCCAGGTTGAGAAACTTTATTTAGACTCGCGTTTGCATGCAAACTATTTTTAAATGTCAAGTTTTTAGCTTTTATCTTGTACGTATAACTTATGCAGGAATATCTGTAAACAAACAGTAGGTTACCGCGTCAATAAATCGGTGGGAAATGAGTTTGACAGGTCCGATGGAGTGTGCACACGAAGTGTGTCACAAAATAAACTCTCTGATTTGGGAGGTAAGAATCGATTGAACGTAATAACTCATTCTCCTTCGCAGAGTTGTCGTTCCTTATACTCAATAATGTATTAAAACGAGTCGATAATGTAAGAGAATGTGATTAACTATGTACATTTCCGTACGAATTAACGGAATTATCCTACTGAAACCCCTTCATTATTATCGCATTACGATGAAATATACGCCAAGGCCTCCAATGTAGGTCACAAGGATTCTGGAGATTTCGTCTAACTACCATTTCGTCTAACTGATACTATAGAGTAAACGGGGTAGAGATTTCGTCTAACTTATCGTATATAGTACAATGTAATCTATATCGATATGAAGGTGTTATAGTAAGGTGTTAATTGACCGATTATAGTAAATGACAACAAACAATTTCAATTAGTTTTAACATTTTATGGTTTTAATTCGTAATTGTAATATGTATTTGTTATAATTTCATTGATAATTTACAGTAAATTCAATACTTGTCCTAAATGTTTTCAATTATTTTCCCAAAATTTTATGGGAAATTCAAAGATTACAGGAATAGAATAATTATATCGATGGCTCCTTTCCTTACATGACTTATACCTTTTCCAAGCTTTCAACTCAATAAAAATTAGAATAGTTATATCACGTTCAGTCAATCGTCAATTCAAAGAAGAAAAATAGAAGTCGTTAAAAATTAACGATGACTCCTTTTCTTACATGAATTATACCTCTTTCAAATTAATCAAAATATTACGGGAATAGATTAGTTATATCACGTTCAGTCACTCGTCAATTCAATGAAGAAAAATAGAAGTCGTTAAAAATTAACGATTGCTCCTTTTCTTACATGAATTATACCTCTTCTAAGCTTTCAACTCAATCAAAATTACGGGAATAGAATAGTTATATCAACATCGCGGGAAAAGAAGAACTACTGAGAATAATTTCCCAAGCATTCGGCTCAATCAAGATTACGGGAATAGAATAACTATATCACATTCAGTCAGTCATCTTGAATCATTATAGGAAAAAGGGAAGTCGTTAAAAATAATCGAGGGTTCTTACAATAGTTCTAATATTAATATATATCGACGTAACGGGTACAGGACAATAAGGTAGACGACTTTCGACTCTATACACATTAAGAGAGAGAGAGAGAGAAAATAATCAATCTTACCGTTTTCACAAGTTGTTTTTAATTAGCATTAAACATGTTTGATTAAAGCCGATTAGATCTATCCATTTAATAGAAAACCTTTATTTTTTAATAATTAATTACACCACAACACAATTAGAAATATGCCGTCAATCATTTACACAAAGTCGATAATAAACAGTTAATTGAAATAAAGTGCAATAAACTATATAATCTAAGTTAAGTGCAATAAACTATATAATCTAAGTTAAGTGCAATAAACTATATAATTGTAAATGTTATAACAAATAACATTAGAATAAATATAAACATCATATAGACATATGGGTTTTTTCATGTTTCGTACAGTACATCTGGACGGAGGTTACAAATCATATTCTATACTGTTCTGAAATGAATAACAACATTTTATTAATATAAGAACACATTGGAATATATTGGACATAAATGGTAAGTCAAATTTATTAACTGAGCTTATAAACAATTATAATATTTAACTTCTAACTATATACTACACATAAGACATAATAATCCTTCTTGTTTATAAGTTAGACGAAATCTCTACCCCGTTTACTCTATAGTATCAGTTAGACGAAATGGTAGTTAGACGAAATCTCCAACATCCGGTCACAATACACCAACTAAATTCCTTCTGTATTTCCATGTCAGCAACCGGTTTCAACCCTCACTTGCCAATCTTTCTCAGGTAGAACATATATCCTATAGCATTGGAAAGAATAAACTCTAAGCTTTAAAGTAATCTAAAGAAAAAAGTCGGGGTCATTAATACAAAAAAGAATTAACCCAGCGAAAATGGATGGCGTCATTTTGAACGAAATCGTGCTGGCACGAAACTTGGTTTTCTCATACTCTACTTTTCATCTTTTAAACAAGACAAAATACTAATAGTGATCGAATCAATCATTTCTATGTAAACTTCTATACATATTTACAATGAATTAAATATACATTATTGAATGCATTCTTGTAAAGGTATTGTGTGTGTTTGTTTGTTTGAATGGTGCTTTACACCGCTTTCAACAATGTTCAGTTATACCACAGCGTTTCCTGGTTAATTTACCAGTCGCCTACTGGTCCATTTATTCTGACACCAGCGAGTCAGTCGTAATACTTATCCCACAATCCTGAGCGCCAAGGAGGGAAAGCATTTAAAGCCATTACTACCATTTGTTAAGCCCCCCCCCCACCCTCTTCTCTCTCTCTCTCTCTCTCTCTCTCTCTCTCTCTCTCTCTTCTCTCTCTCTTCTTCTCTCCTCTCTCTCTCTCTCTCTCTCTCTCTTCTCTCTCTCTCTCTCTCTCTCTCTCTCTCTCTCTCTCTCTCTCTCTCTCTCTCTCTCTCTCTCTCTCTCTCTCTCTCTCTCTCTCTCTGTCTCTCTCTCTCTCTCTCTCTCTCTCTCTCTCTCTCTCTCTCTCATTTCTTCTACTCACTCTTTAAGTTGAAAAGGGTTAAAATTTAGGTACGTCGAGAAGTAGAAATTGCAATAAAATATTCAGTTTCGAAATATTTCACTCAGATTTCGCAATATGATATTCGACGTTTACTATTTTTTTTATAAATGTGGGCGTGTTATTCCTGGTAACCCAGCACATATGCTTGGTTTACTGTCCGACACTGAACGCATTCTATTCCTTTCCCTCATACAGCATATCT